>PVJX010006638.1:0-76251 GCA_004027295.1 Dolichotis patagonum
GCCGCTGTAAATCCCTCAAAGAGATCTATGTCTCTAATGCAATGCTTTCACAGGGTGATGGAATCCAGCTTGATGAATCAATTGTGGCTTCATTAGTTTTTCCCTGATATTAATAGTAGCTGATACTCAGCCCTCCAGTGGCCAGCTCAGGCCACCTGCACTGGGAGGAAAGGGGTCAAGCTGGGAAGGCTCGTGTCGTAGGGGCGGGGCTGGTTTCACTGGAGCAAATCTAAGCTTGTTCTTCCTTGCTTAATGAGTTGCTACGGGGAAGGTTAAGTACAAAAGAAAGACATAAACAAAAAATGTCAGTAGGAAGGCAATTAGGAAGAAGGGGAAACGAAGAATCCTGGCATTTATGGAGAATCTGAATCCCTCCTGAACTCAACCATCCTGGAATCTTTCCAGTTTTCGTATACTCTATACATTACCTCATTTAATCCTTACCATGGCTCTCTGATTATCTTCATTTTAGGGAGAGAGAGAGAAAAAAAAAGGCTCTGGAAAGTTAAGGATCTTTCTTGCCTGGCTGTCTGGGTTAAGAGCTATGGGAAGGGAAAGTTTATGCTCTATTCCGATACATATCAACACACCCTTCTGGTCACTCCCTAGTGACTCACATCTTCTGACCAGAGTGAGCTCTAAGCCCCCATCGTCCAGCCACCTTCTGAAAGCCCTGCCTATGAGCACACCTCTGAGGTTCTTGGGGGACACCTAGATGTACGCCACAGCATTTGTCATTGAAGAATGGAGAGGACGTGGGATTACTCTGGCCAGGATTCAGAGAACTGTCCACTAAGGTTATAGAATTCACCTTGGACCTAAAAGTTTGAGTGGGGGCTTGTACAAGAGCTTGTGAAACTTGGCCTTGTCTGGTGTGGACCCTGGGAAAGGGGTGAGGCCAGTGCTCCCTCTGTGTCCCTTGTGGTGTTGGGCGCACAGTAGATGGTGCACTCAAAGAATGGCACTGCCAGCCGTCCACAGACTCAGAGCCAGGAGTTGACCTTGGCACCTGCTGTTTTCTCCCTGGGGTCCCCAAGTGTATCAGCACAATGGCTGGAGTAGCATGGATCTCCATCCACTCTTCTGCACCCCGCGTCCACGGCCCAGGACCAAGGTAAGCTCTTGCTTTTCCTGCAGCGTGCTAACTGCCTCCCATCTACTCTGCAGGGTGCACCCTGTCCTCCAGGGCCACCACCACGCCAGCTGTCTTCAGGGATCTTTCCTTTTTTGGGGGGTGCCGGGGATTGAACTCATGACCTTGCGTTTGCCAAGCAGGCACTTACGCCGGTGAGCTAAACCCGGCCCAGGGATCTTTTCAGAAAGCACCTTTGATCCTGTCCTGGAGTGCTTACTTCCTCCCCATTCTTTAGGCTTCACCTCCAAGATTGCTTTCTTCAATCAGATCAGGCCCTTCCATCATTTTTGTCTCAAAGCATTGTGTACTTTTCCTTTCCACCCCTTACTGCGGTTTTTAATTACACATTTTTTTTGCATGCGATTAGTAGATTAATTTCCTTCTCTTCCACTAGATTCTGAATTCTTCAAGGAGAAGGACAGCGTCTATTTTTTGCTCATCTATCACCATGTTTCCCAAGCAACCAAGACAGTCTATAACTTGGTAGCTGTTAAATGAATAAATAAATAAATAAATAAATCTATTTTAGTGAGCAGAGGGCTTAATGCATATATGGATGGATGATGTGATAGGGAGTAATGACTTAGCCCTGAGACCTGTTGCCTCCTGCAGGAGCGTCGAGACTCATTTTTGAAACACTTACTTAAAAAGCATATTTCTGTATTCTCAGATCCTTGCCTAAAATGGATGTGGTAAACAAAAATTGGGAATCACCTAATGTAATCTTACAAGAAAAAAAAAAGAAGCAAATTGGTTCCTGTGTAGGCAAAAACCCAGAAATTACACTATAGCATTCATGGTTCTTTTTAGCATGAAGAGGTGGAGAGGTGAGGCGTGTGAGAACCGGAAGGAGGTGGTGAGAACCGGAAAAAGGTGGGGAGAACCGGAAGGAGGTGAGAACCGGAAGTATGCGGGATGGGTCTATGGGATCCCTTGGGAACCTCTTTCGGCCACTTGGTGCTTGAGTGATTTTGACCTTGGACCACAGCCACCTGTTTCCACCGCTTTCTCTGGAAACCTCTCCTTCCACTGTGCATCTCCAGAGTGGAGGGCGGTTGAGTTGACCCTCGCATTGCAGATGGGACCCATAAACTAATCAAGCGCAGTAACTAGGCCAGAGGCGACAATCTCTTTTCTCTCCGGAGCCCATACCCCTCATCATGCAGTGCATACATCTTGCTCTGGGCTGTACTTTCCTTGCAGTCTCCCAAGTCTGTGTGCAGGTGATCGAGTGGGCAGTGCAGCTCCCTCCTAGCCACGCCCGTGCATCGCTGAGTCAGCGCCTCTGTGGAGGGAGGGCTGAGCTGGGGCGGCAGAGGCAGAGGGCTGGGGGAGAGGGCAGGGTAGTGTCAAGGGGCATGGTGGTGTGGTGGACAGAATCCAGGCTTTGGGGTCTGACACAGCTCGGTTCAGACCATGGCTGATCTTGTAGCAGTTTATGAAACCTCTCTAACTAGGGTGGGCTGTGCTGTACTGCGCGTGCACCTGGACCCCATTAACCTTTTCTCCTTTCCCTTTTCCTGCCTCCTCTTGAGGAACGAGCATGGTACAAAGGGAGGGTGTGCGTTGTGCAACCTGGCTGACCCTGGGTGAGACCTAAGCTTGGCCATGGACTGGACTAGCTGTGTAGTCTTCTATAAGACGCCTAACCTCTCAGAGCCTCCTTTTCCTCTTTGTAAATGGGGGCTAAAAGCTGGCAGAGGATCCAGGCAAGTTAAGCCCCCTGCAAGATAATGCACGCTCAGTGCCTTTCACGGAGTGGGAGTGAATTCATTGCATGCAAATTTCCTCTTCTGTGCTCCTTTGTGGATTGATGGAGTGATTCGTAGTTATTTGCACATCTAGGAATGATTGAGTTTTACAAAGGGCCTGTATTCTCATTCTCTCTCTCTCTCTCTCTCTCTCTCTGAAGGATATGTGAGCTTAGGAGTAGCCCGGTAGAATATTAACTAAGACATCTGCTTTCATAGCCTCTCTGCACAGAGAGCTGTCTGTGGCTCCTGCCCGCGTTGGTATGCCAACTGTGTGCCCAGACCACCGCTTTGCACGAGGCAGACCCCTGACGCTGACCGACCCTGGTCCTGCCTGAGCCACGCAGCTTCCGAGGTGTCTTACTCGAGGAAGTAACACTCCTGTCCCTTCATTTATAAAAAGTAATCACTGAAAGCAAACCAAAATCTCACACTCCAAGCTACCCCCAAGGGCGTTTTTTTTTTTTTAAATTTTATTTTTTCCTTTTCACATCTATCTGCAGCTGGGATACAATGTGCCCTTTTAGAGTTCTTAGCGTCCTGGAAGCATGGAAGGGACTGAGCTCTGCGACTTCTGCTAAGGTTGCCAGTTTTCTGGAGCTCTCTGTGCACCCAGATTCACCCCCTCTCAGGCAGGGAGAGCAGAAGGTTTGCGCCAAACTTCTGCCTCCTTCAGCCTGCATAGAAGCAAATCCTGGGCTTTGTAGTCAGGCCCATCTGTGTTTAAAATCTGCTGCTGCCCCTTCCTTACCTTGAGGAATGCCTCAGTCTTTTTGAACCTCAGTTTTTTCATCTGTAAAATGGGTCAGGGAGCAGAGCTACCACCCCAGGGGTCTGTTTGCTTTGTTACTGGTCCAGCATCTGCCCTGGGACAGAGGCATCCAGCCCCGGGCTCTGTTCCTCCCTCTCTCCTGCCCTTGTTCTCAGAGATTTGTTCACAGGAAATGACTCTCAAAGGTCACCTAGACTGGGCACAGCCATCTCTAGGTCACTGTGGACAGCACTATCAGGGCCTTGGGACCTGTCTGTCCAGGCAAAGCAGGCAAAGAGAAAAACGGGGGTTGCCAATGTGCTGGGCCCACGTTCAGGGGTGCTCTCTGGTTTGCCCACTATGCTGCACCTCCCCACCTGCCGTTTCTCTTCCTGCCAGCTGCATCCCCTGGGCGCTGAGGGCTACCAGATGCGGGACTGGATGCCCTGAGCCCGGCTGAGATCTAAGCAGAGCCCGGCAATCTGTCCAGGGAGCTTGCTTCAGTCAGTTTCCTCACCAGCTTCAGACTCTTGGTCGCCCTCTTCCAGGTCACTGTCCAGTGCAGAGCCATTAGCGGGAAAAGCACAGATCTTCAAGTCGGACATCAGGTCCAGGTTGTTTGCACGTGACTTCTGACAGTAGAAATGTTTTCTGCGGAGTCCTGAGATGCCTCAGGTGTCACAGAAACAGTTTTGTGATCAGGGCAGCACTGGGTCAGGCACAGAGAGAGAGAGGCAGACAGACAGACAGACAGACAGCTGATTGTTTTCTAACTGAAGGACTTTGCTTCCTGCAGTGTTAATCTTTGACATTTTCAAGTTATTTTTTATTTTTTTACTTTTTTGCAAGCAGAAAGTCTCCTTAGACAAGAAAGGTGGCATCACCAGACTGCTTGCACCAGGCTTTGCGGCTTCACCGCTGTGTAATGAATGACCTCAGGCACAGCGGTGAAACAGTGCTTGCTTATTATCTCACGGTTGTCCTGGACTCCAGGAGAGCTGAACTTGTGCAAGGCTTCAGTCCAGGTGTTGGCCAGGTTTGGGAGTTTGTCTGATGACTTTGCCATGCAGGATAAACATCTAAGCCCTTGTGAGGGTTAGTGGATTCCGTTCCCAAGGGGCTGCCGGCTGGAGACTCCGCTTCCTGCTACACAGGCCTCCCCAGCACACCCTGCTCCATGGAAGCGGGTGAGAGCAAGGTGAAGTCACGATCTAATGTACGCTTTGTCACATTTGCTGGTTAGAAGCAGCCATTAAGCCACCCCACACTCCAGGGAATAGACCACACAGGGTATAGACGCTGGAAGGAGAGGAGATGTGTGTGTGTGTGTGGGCACCTGTGAGCCTGTCTGTCACACTTAGTGGGTGACCCGGGGCCATGACTTAACTCTTCTCAGTTGCAACATTGGGGCCATGCTATCTTCTTTCCAAAGCTGTCCTGATTCAATCAATGCACATAAAATAGTGCCTTGCAAATAACAGGTGCTATTATTTGCTTCTGTTTATTTACTTCTGTGATTCCCTAGGCCGAGTCTGGCACATGGAGAAAGCCCAGCAAACACTGGTGGACCGAATGCATCCAGAAATGGGCTTGAGTCACAGGTACCCAGCTTTGGGAGAGGCTGCCCGACGTGGGGATACTGAAGGGTCAGAGGGAGGGAGCTCTGTGCCTCGCGGGGTGCAGCGCCTGCCTGGTGCACGCTGGACCCCAGTCAAGGTCAAGTCCCCTCCCGAGTCCAGGTTACCCATCCTGACTGACGGTGAAAGCTGCAGAGAGGGCAGAGCCGGTCTCTCCCTTCTCCTTCCCTTCCCTTCCCTCATCCCTCCCTCTCGTCTCCACCAGCAGTGATTTTCTCGCTGCAGTGCCTGGTGTGGTGCCACGAGCAGTTAAATGCTTCACAGTGGCTCTGGATGAGGTTGGTGATGACAATTAAGTGCACTTTAGGGGCCTGAGCGACCATAGAAATGACATGGTGGGGGCAGCGGGAAGGAGAATAAAGGTCCAGAGAAGTGGAAAAAAAGACCCAGAAAGGACCACTTGGAGGAACAATGCTATTTTTTCCTCTATGTATCTGACTTTTGAGGTGTAATAATAATCACTGTTAAAATCACCGGCTCTTGTGATTTCTTCCAACTTAGCCCTTCTTCGTTTCTATACTCAAAGCCAATATTCCGTAATGGTCTTCTCTGCGAATTGTTGCCTGGCATCTACTTTGAAGCAAATTAAAATTGATTTGCTTTTCGACTTTCACGATACCTCTGGAGTTCACGAAAACACCTGGGATCTGCTGGATACTCTGCATTTGCAAGGTGTTTTCACATACATGTGTAACAACCCAGGGAAGTGCGTGTCTCATTTTTAAAATTATACTTTAGGGTGCAGAGCATCCCCAGGTGGCTAACGGGAGGTGGCCTTGAGCAGAGTCAGCATCAGGACCTTAAGACAGCGTCCAGCTCCAAGCCCAGGCGTTCTTCCACACCTGCGGACCATCCACAGTCCTCTGAGTCATGAATTGTGGGAGTTTGACTCGGGCTGCTATATGTATGGACATCATCTGTTGACTGCCGCTGGAGAGAGAGTGACCATTTTTACTTTTGAGAGAGGGTTGTCAGACTCTTCCTGCCGTGCCCTCTTTGTGCCAGCTGTCTGCTATGGAGCAGGCTGGAATCACGGCTTTGATGCCAGTCCCAGGGCGGTCCCCTCACTTCCGAGCTCCTGCAGACAGTTCGGGTTGTCGTGACCGGGTGGGGTGGAGGCCAATGGTGGAGGTTGCTGAGCTAAGCCCAGATATCACAAAGGCTGAGGCTGAGAAATCCTGCTCAGCCTTGTGTTTTTGGGATGATTCAGTGAAGGTCCACGTAGGAGAAGGGGCAGCTGGGTGATGTCTTTGTTACCTCCTGAGGATACTCCTCAAGGAGAGGGCTATGACCAGGGAACCTTGTCTCCAGGGCCTTGTCTCCAGGGCTCCCCATTCCTCTCCCTGCCCCCCTCACCCAGCCCTCCTTTGTCTGTTTAATCTGCCTCAAGCCACAGCTGTTTGACAGGCCAGAAACATCTTCCCGAGGTCCCACATCTCGAGTGGTCTTGGCTGTGGCTGTGGCCTTGTGGTTCTGGTTTGGGAATTCACGTGCTATCGTTTGGAGAGAGTCATATTTTTGACAGGAGCATAACTCATTTCACCTTTCTGGTAATTGTTCTGGAATAAGAAGTAATCATCCAGGACTGGCCAACTTGCTTTACTAAGTGCTCCTTTCTCACGCCTGGCAAATTGCTTTGAGAATTGAACAAAGCCCGGCTCAATCATGTAGGATATCTATTCCGGAGGATGCCGGCCAAGTAAATCTCCACTAAGCCAGCCTGGTCATGCAGCCTTCTCCTTTTTCCTCAGGATCAAATGGGGAGCATGTGGTTCATCCCGCAAGCCCCTTGTTTTGGGGCTGGGCACCTGCGATGCGTATAGGAGTCCACAGCAAACACGTAGCAATAGACATTGTATGAAGTAGATTTTGCCCCTTAGGGCTATGTCAGAGTCGGTATGTTCCATGTGGCCCTGGAACTTAATTTATGCACATCTCTCTCTGACATATGTTCCACAGAATGTTAAATAGATTGACTGAAATAGCCCACGTAAGTTGGGGCACCCGTGTTCTTTACTGTAGCACTTCTCAAGGTCCTACAGCAACAACAAGCCATGTGCACTGTCAGGAGGGGGGTGTAGCAGTCCTGGAATTTATGTTTATAGAGCACCTCCCAGGATTACAGATCTGCTGATGAGAACTGTGGAATACTGGCAAGGGGAAGAATTTGATCACCTCTATTTTCCTTCTTCTCTTCCTGCCCTATTGAGAAGTCTTCATTCATGAAACAGTTTTGTGAGGCGATATGGTTTGATGGAAAACTCATCTCAAGGGGTTTGTGGGTGCTCAAGGGGTTTTTAGGGGCCTCTACTCCATCCCCTTCCCAGAGCTAACTCATTTTTCAGGGGTCAACATGAACCTCACACCCTTGGGAAAGCGTTTCCTGAACGTTAGTCCTGGGGTATGCAGGACCAGATCCTAGATTGGGTCCTGAGCAGTTGTAAGAACTCAGTGGTTCAGTGTGCCTGTGAGATTGAGAGGTTTTTGTGTGTTCTTGGCATTTGTGTTTGAAGTCTGAGAAGAGGATGATGGTTATTCAGTGTGTATAGGATGACAGGAAGCCTAGGAGTAGGGGACACAGTTCATCACAGGGGCTCTCCCTGGGCTGGTGTTGGGGGTCTGTTTTGGTTACTTTTCCCTTGTTGCTGAGACAAAACACCTGACACCCCAAAATAGAGAAGGAAATAACTTACAGTTTTTGGAGGTATCAGTCCATACTCAGGTGGCTCCAAGATGGCATGGTGTGGCTGAGAGGCAGACATTCACGGCAGCTGCAAGCAACAAGAAGGAACAGGGTTAAAAAGAGGAAAAGAGGAAAAACACCTCCTTCCCTCCCTTACATTGCATGCAGTTCCGCATCTCTGGGCAAGTGCAGTGCTCACACCACAATCCCAGCGCTGGACACAACCCAGTCACAAATGCTAGACTCAGCTGCCTCCATGGCTGCATGAGGCTTGAGGGGCCATCCAGCACAAACCATAACAAGGCCCGCATGGAGCTCCGTGTGGCATAAGCTGTGCCTCCTCTACCTCCTTCTTATACTGTAGCACACAGAATGTGCGTCAGGAGCCCAGGGCTCCAGGGGATACTTCCAGTATCCGCCCAAGGCTCAGGGTCTGTGATTATGCAAGTGAACGGCCTGTGACACACGGATCTCTTGGGCAAGGTTTTTCTATTCCTCCAATCTCCCCGCAAGTGCTATTCTAGAGACTGCTGATTCCTTGGCTGGTAATTATGCCACTGGGAGTCAAAATGAGTGAATTCAACACAAGCTGACATCCCCACAGCACCAACAGGCTTTTGAATCAAGCCTTAGAGCAGCCTGTTGTCTCAGGGTAACGCTGAGCCCTAGCTATTTCTATTTATTCTCTTATTTGTTCAAAAGCTACTGATCCAGCCTGACCTTGACCCAGGTTCCATTTGTGCTGGGTGTGGGGGATACAGAAAGAAACAGGGGTCCTTCTCACCAAGGGGAGGATCTTCAGGTTCCCCAAACAACCTCTCCCCGCCTGCACCTCCAATCTCTAGTCAGGAATGAGCACACTTCTGAATTCATTTGCTTTCAATCACTGTAGCTGTTGCTCTAGTTCATCTATGTCACCTCTTGTCTCAGGCGTCCAGGCTCTTATTTTTCTGGGGAAGAAGAATTTTAGGGGACTCTTTCTCCACCTCATTCCAGGGCCTACCTGGAAAGGGGCCACCTTTTTCTCTTGTATCTGCTGCTCTGCACGGTGCTGCTGTGTAGCAGCTGTCTCTTCTCTCGGCTTCTTACTTCTTTCTCCTCATTGGAGGACTGGTTTGGTTGTGTTTCCCTGGTGGGTAGGTGCTGTTTTGGATGTGTTCCCAAAGGTCTAAGTTGAAGGTTTGGTCTCCAGCCCCTGGCACTATTGGGAGTGGAAGAACCTCTGGGAGGTGGGGCCTTGTGGTAGAAAGTTGGGTCACTGGAGGCATAGCCTTGAAGGGGCTGTTGGGATGCTGGTCCTTTTTATTCTCTTTCTGCTTCCCATCTGCCATGCGTTGAGCAGCATCCTCTGCCAGGTGCTTTCCTATGATGTACTGTGCCAACAGACAATAGGCCAACTTCTGGACTGAAGCTGTGAGCTATCTTAACTATTATATATATATATATATATATATATATATATATATATATATATATAGTTTTCTTTCAGCTCACACTAGTGAGCTAATACACATGTATGTCTGATTTATTTCATTTGGGAGTATACTCTCAAGTTGCAAGCCTTTCCTTTTGATAAGTTGAGTGTCTCAGGTATTTTGTTACAGTAATGGAAAGCTGACTGGCACTGTAGGATTCCTGGTACCACAGCAGTAGAAAAGAGGGTCCACTCTATCTTTCTGTCTTGTTCACCCCAGGACTTGAAGAACTCTGCCCTCATGCCATCCCTAAGCAGATGCAGCATCCCCATGGTCCCCTGGGTTCTGTGGTCTCAATTTGGGGATACAGTAGGGGACCTGCACTTCAGCTTCTGCCCAATCTGGAGTTTCCATTTCAGCTCTGTCTGGGGGATACTGGGCAACAATTCCACATTCCAATTCTTCTTGTGTGTTTCTGTTGGTTGGTCAGGTGGAGGGGAAGAAGGTAGATGCTAGTATTCTGGCTCCCACCATACCCTAGACTTCTAAACTTAGAGTTGAGAGGGTGAGGGGTTTGCTCAAGGACATGAGGACTCAAGGGAGATGGCAACTTGAATTCTGGTCTCCTGTCTTTTGCCCCACCAGGGCTCTTCCTCTTCTTGCCTCTCTTTTCCTCGAGTGGGCAGGACTCACTCTGCTTATTGCAGAGAGGGTATGGCTGTGTGGACACAATGGCAAAAGTAAGGGTTCTGGACCTGGGGACAAGGGGGTCTTCAAGTTTTAGTGTCCCCCTACAGCTCAGGTCCCTCATCTGGAGACAGGGTTAACAATGACACTGTCTTCATAATATTGTAACGGGCATGGAGCAAAATAATCCATGGAAAGCACACAGCATGGTGCTCGGAGCTGCACGGTTGGTCGGTAAGTGTTACCTGTTTTCATTTTATACTAAAGAACATAATGGAAGGATCTTCCAGCTAGAGAAATTTGGCCCTGGAAGAAGGAAACAGAATCCAGCTAATGTACGACACCAGCCAAGGCGTCATCCGAATGAAGAGCGTGGGGACTAAATTTTTTGGAGCAGTCTTCCCATGTGGAATTCACCTGGCTGTTGTCAGTGTGTCCTACTGGCCGCGTAGCCCAGGCTGAATGCCCTCAGTACATCCATCTAGAACGTTGCAGGCACCGATATCTATAAATAGGGAGGAAGCCGTAAAACGAGAGCTCATTAACTTCTTACTGACTGCTGAAAAGTAAATTAGAAAAAATAAACAGAGCTGAACATTTGTGTAAACCTCAGTCCCTTTGATGTTTTTCAATTAGCGGAGCCATTTTTCATGTGAAAAATTAATGGCTGTCGTGTGCCACCTGGCTATAGCATCAAATGACAAATTTGTTTTAATGGCCACTGTTATGTCTCTGGATTCAGATTCAGGCCATCTGGGTTGGGAGGCGGCAAAGAGGAGTGGGCCTCTAGGGAGAGCTGGCGAGCTGCCAGGCACCGTGCTAGGCTCCCCATGTGACCTGCTCTGCATTCCCTCTGCTGTCCCCTGAAGCTGGCAATCTCTTTATTTCATCGATGAGGTTCAGAAGAGTGAGGAAACTTGCCCAAGGTCACATGGTAGACGTGTAGGGCAGTGTGATTCTACCAATGGCTTCTATTCCATTAAACTGCACTTGGCAGAGGGAGGAAGGTTTGGCAGCCAGGTAGGCATCGTCTGGCAGCCTGCAGCAGGGGTAGGGCTGGGAGGAGCAGGGATTGAAATGGGCAGAGTCCATCATCGCAGATCCTAGCGTGGGAGATGGGGAGGATTTAGCTGGGGTGGAGATCTCTCTTGGGGTGACAGAGCATCTGTCACCAAATGGGCTTGGAGCAGGCTCTGGTCTTTAGGAGATGGCAGCATGAACCAGGTGGGATGTGTCTTTTCCTAAAGGGACCTGAGTTAGCAGGAGCTCAGCAAACACTTGGTGAGTGTGGGAACCACAGCACGGGGGTGTGGTGGGGTGGGGAGCTCGTGTGAGCCCGCACACTGGGTCTGTGGCTGCCTTGCTGCTTGGAGGACAGAGAGGAGCAGAGCTATTGTGGGGTCAGTATCTCCAGCTGTGGGCACTGTCGCTGATTGTGGGACTGGCTTTTCTGTGCACAATCCTTAACCCTGAAACAACATCTGGATACAGGCTTTACTCTTCTTGTTTTGTAGGTGAAGAAATGGAAATTCAGAGAAGAGAGGTAACTTGCTCCATGTGGGATGCAAATTTGCCAGCTTGCAGTGTAGGAATGCAAACCTGAAGATGTCTATGTGCTCCCCCACACCCCATGCCACCTCCCTGTCACCCCACTGTTCCTGACCACTTTCCATCTGCAGAAAGAGTAGTGCTCTTGGTTCTAACTCCTTAGCTTGAGCTGCCGAGACGTCTGGGCTCCGGGGACCACTTTCCCTGAGGAGGGGACACACAGGACTGCCTGACAGGTGCCCCTCAGCCTCCCCTTCAACAATGGTCAGCTGGGCAAGAGAAGAAAAAGGAAGCTGCGAAGCCATCATTTAATTTCTGAGTATTTCTGTCAGGTGCGGGGGTCAAGCCTACGCTCCAAGTCACGGCGGGTCTTTGCTCCACGGAAAAGAAGATCAGGGTCAGCTCTCTGTCTACGAGGATGGGGCAGGGACTCGGTGACCTTAGCAGGTTCTATTGCAGCTGAGGCCTCTCTCTGGAGTTCTGCTGATTGGTTTGAACTTTACCTTGAACCCAGTGTAGCTAGAGGAGTTAAGGTTTCTCCTAAGTCTCTTTTCCATTATGTTTTCTCTTCTCTTTCCAGTTACTGAGCTTCATAATTATTCTGTTTGCCCTTTTGGGCGTGGGCACCTACTGTTTTTGTTGTTTTTCTGTTGCCGTTGGCAGTTGGGATGGTCTTCGGCGCACCCCTTGGGGATTCCGGAGGCCACAGCTTCCTGGCTGGCAGCGTTTGTTCCGGCTCTGGCCTTGCTGGTCGAGTGTTTAAAGTTATTCTCCATGTCCTTCTCTTTACAGCATTATTTATCTACCAGCTCATTCCTTTAGTAATTAATCCATTTATTTCTCCAACCATCCGTCTGTGCCTTCACATATGCCATGGCCCTGAATTAGCGAAGATTATGAATCACCCATGCTTTTCTGGAGTCATGGAAAGCAAAAGGAGTTAAAGAAAAATGAAAATTCAGCTAATGTTAAATTTTGTTAGAATGTATGATTTTTCTTTCTTCCTCTACTGTCTTTTTTTCTTGTCCGTGTTGGAGACAGAGGCGAAGGAAACTCAGATTGCTGCTGCTTGGGGTTTAGACCCCTCTATCCAGAGCAGCACCCAAGGGTGATGACTGCTGGTGACTGGCTCTGACTTCGCATAGGGCAGGTCCCTGGCTCTGTGCCCTGGGTTGTGGCTAAGGATTTGGGGACCATAGCTCGTCCTGTCAGCTTGCCCTGGTTTAGAGCAGCCCTTCCAGATTCCCTTTCCTGACTCTGACAGGTGACCTCGAAATAGGAAGGTCCTCAAACCCTGTCCGGTCACCCACTCACTTTGCTTTTCCTCTCTTTTCTTCTAGAATCTTCTAGACTCAATCCATGATTTAATCACTTATATTTATTTATTTCTCAGTAACAAGGCTGGATCCCAGGACCTTATGCATGACGTGTTGTGGTGTACTTCTGAGCTACATTCCTAGACCTCATTAAAAACATTTTTTTTTGGTTGACACGGGGGTCTCAGTGTTGGCCAGGATGGTGTAGTTCTGGGTTTAAGCAACCCTTCTGTCTCAGGCCCCTGACTAGGGCACTTCAGGCATGTACCACTGTGCCAACTTAAGTTTTTAATTGGCAAATAATGATTGAACATATTTATGAGGTATAATATGGTATTTTGACCCATGACTATATTGCAGGAACGATTAAGTCAATTAGCATATCTATCACTTCACTAATTTCTTTGTGGTAAGAAAATTTTTTTTTGTCTTTTTGAGACAAGGTTTCACCATATAGTTCAGGCTGGCCTTGAATTCACTTTGTAGCCCAGGCTGGTCTTGAACTTGCAGCAATCCTCCTGCCTCAGCCTTCCAAGTGCTGGGATTACAGGCATGAGACACCACATCCAACTGTGGTAAGAATTTTTACAATCTACCTTTTCAGGGCTGGTGATATAGCTCAGCTGCATAAGCACCTGCCTGGCAAGTTCAAGGTCCTGAGCTCGATTCCCAGTATATATATATCTCCCCAAATCTACATATATATATATATAGCCCCCCCAAATCTACTTTTTCAGCAATTTTGAAATACGTGTGATACAATTTTGAAATACATGTGATACGTTAATATGCACCATAGTGCTGTGCTACGGAAGAGCAGAGCTTATTCTTCCTATTGAACAGAAGTTTTCACCTGTGATCAACTTTTCCCCTTCTTTGGTCTACCCTTCTCCCTCCTTACCCATGAGCCTCTGGTAATCACTATTCCGCAGCACATTTCTCTCCCTGGTGAGTGACGTGGAGCATTTGTTCATGTATCTGTTGGTCACTCGTGTGTCTTCTTTTGAGAAATGTGTGTTCAGGTCCTTTGTCCATTCTTAAACAGTTACTTGTTTTCTTGCTATTGAATAGTTTGAGTTCCTTACCTATTTTGTATCTTAGCTCTTTAGCCAATACATAAGTTGCAAAAGTTTCCTGCAATACGTGGGCTCACTCTGTTAATCGTTTCCTCCTTTGGTGCCATCCCCTGTGTCTGTTTTTGTTTTTGTGGACTGTGCTTTTGACGCCTGTCTGAGGACGCATTGTCCAGGTCAATCATGGTGCTTTTCCCCCATTTTTTTTCAGTAGCTGTGCAGCTTTCTACCCACCTTCCTTTACGGCCCTGTAAGAAGGCAGCACACACTCCAGGTGTTCCAGGCCTTCTCTGTTTTTCCCAGGATATCCTGAGTTGAATCGAGGTAACATTGCTTCATCCTTCTCTTTCCATCAAGATGTAAAGCTCGATTTTATACAATGGCCATTTAAAAAAGTTGTTAAATATTTGAACTCTCAGGCAATTTGGCTGAATTTAGAGTCTTATAGTGACATTTTTTTGATACTGTAAAATAAAACAATAAAATTTTGTTATAATTTTCTATCATTAGGAAAAAAATATCTCTTTTATGATATGCTACCCCAGGCTATAAACTGCCCTTCCTTGAAAGGGATCATTTTAAGAGGGAGGACTCTAAAGTTAGACTCCTGAGGTTGAGATCTTGGTTTCCTTGCTAAATTGCTGCTACTTGAGGCAAATTACTTAACATTTCCTCACCTCAGTTCCTGTACTTACTGGTAATCTAGAAATAACACCGGTAATTCCTGTGGGTTGGGTTCCCTTGCCAATCTCCCTATTGCCCTCCTTCCAGGCTGCTCTCCTGGAAAGCGAAAATCTGCATTTTCCCAAGGACTTTGTGGATATGGTTCAGGATGCACGGAGGGTTTGCTAATCAGACCTCTGCCGAGGATCAGGAAGGCTGAAGCGAGGCAAAAGCATGGCTCTTTCCTGACCTTCCTCCTGGCAGGCAACGCAGTGGCTGAGGGTTTTGTAGCAGTGTTCTGTGTCACGTCCTGTTATGGATTAAAAACTGGTGGTCAACTTAATGCCAGCGGAGTTAAATCACCATGGTGCTAAGTGTAGATGCTCCACCTGAGGAAAGTTGCCAGCATAAATAGAGACGTGGAGAAGGAGAGGGGAGGCATTGTGGGTTTCTCTAAGTGTTGCTGTTTGAGCCGTTGGTTCTCCTGGAGGAGCTCGTCATGACTAGCTTCCCAGTGTGAGTTTGACCATTGTCATTGGAGGAGCTCGGGACCTTGTTGGTGAGAGTGGCTGTGGTTCACTTTGGGGGAGCTCTGGTCCTTACAGAGCATCCAGAGGGTAAGACATGTGCCACTTAATCTCCAGGACAAACTCATTATGCTGGCTTCCTGGCATGTACTTGACTGTTCTTACCGTTGGAGGAGCTCGGGACCTCCGTGTCACTGAGGACGGCTGTGATGCTTTTCAGGACAGCCCTGGTCTTATTTTGAGTGTGACTTCTCAGCTCCAGCGTAGAATCCTCAGCCTACCAGCACAGCTCCTTCATCCATTGGCATAGACTTTCTAGCGTCCACCACTGACCTTTGGGCCTTCCCAGCATGGATCCATAAAGCAGACTGGCATGAGTCCTTCTCGTGGCTCTAGACCTCCAGTTATACTCATGGGAGGCACTGTCACGGGCTCTGGGTCTTCATCTGGACTCATGCAGAACATTGCTGTGGGATTCAGGCCCTTGGCTAAAAATTCTATGTCTTTAGTGTTGTGGACACATTCCCTGCACTTTCTTGTATTAAATCAGGGTGACCATCATAAAATAATATAACTTCTGAGTCTTGATTCTAATTGTTCTCCTCCCAACCCCTGACTATAACACATCCAGGTTCTTCATCCTGGATTCCAGTCTCAAGCTCACAGCCATGGGGTTGTTATGGACACGGTAGTTCTAGGCTTAGCACAAGGGATGGTGTCTCCAAAGTCTGACCAGTTCTTATCATTCTGAAAACCAATCTTGGCTGTGAGACTGGAGTCTATTCCTTCAGCTCTGCCAATGATTTTATAATACATATACTCACTTCTCCCCTTCATTAAATTCCTTCCTTCTTAAAAGATCCAGAGTCTGTTTTGGTTTCTTGTACAAATCCTGGCTGATAAAAAGATCTCCTGGAATTTCTGTGAGAATTTAGGGAGGTCAAGACAGTACTAGGCAGCGGGGACCAGTATGCATTCAGCAAGTCAGTATTTAAGAAACATCTGCTATTATCACCACTATTCCATTATTATTATTATTATTATTATCATCATCATCATCCCATTCTGAAGTGTCCTTTCCAGCTTTGAGGTACAGGCAAAGATGAGACAGGCTTTGTCCTTCTTCAAGTTTTCATACAATACAGAAGACTTAAAATGAGATTCAGTAGAGGAATTGATGTCAGTGATCAACAGAAGTTGTTTTTCAAAAATACAAAAATACTATGTTCTTTTCTTCTGGAAAGTCGAAAATTTGGTCAACCTCCGTTAACAGCCTCCTAGTTTTTAATTTGTTCCTGTGGGTGAGTTCCTAAGTTCCCAAGCCCTGTCCTAAATGGTAACCCAAGTCCCTGCCACCATACCTTGTTGTCAGGGGCTGGGACCTCTGGAGGTGGACCCTGAACTTCCTGAACCCAGGGATGATTCCTGGGACAGACAGCCCAGGGACAGACAGGAGCAGGGACAGACAGCCCAGGGACAGACAGGAGCAGACGTCAGGCTGTGTAAATGTCACCTGGGTACTTTGCCTGACTTTTCCCAGCTCTGCATGTCGACCAGCATTTTCCAACTGTGCCTGAGCTGAGAAGCACCTGGAGGTTTCAAGAAATTTGAATGCCCCGGGCTTACATCCAAAGACCATGTTTTAACTGGTCTGGGTACAAGCATGTGTCCTGAATTTTTAGAAGACCCTTCCATCCTCTGTCTCCAGTCACTAGCTTTAATAATTACTTCTTGAAGAGCCAGGAAACATGGCGACTAGATGCTTGCTAATGCTGTTAGGATGAATCACGTCTGCTCAGCGATGGTAACATGCAGCAGTTTGTTCAGTCCTCTTTTATTTCCTCTCCTGCCCTTGTGGGTGGGGTGTCATAGCTATTGGATGAAGACCTAAAGACTCAGAGAGTCTGTAGAAGTCCTCTTTCTACCCCCTTATCTCCAGGGGCGATGACTCTGCTCCTTGGGCTCCACCCAGGCTCTGTCCTAGAACCTGCCAGGAATTGGGTTCACTCTGACCGGGGACAACAGGACTCGGTTTCTGGTTCCTTGGGACACAGTCCACATGCAGTGCACTGTGCCATCTTTCAGGAACCCGGGAACGTCCTGGCAGTAGTGTTTGAGCAATGGTGATTGCCAGGGCCCTGCCCTTAATTCCAGTGTCGAGAGGAGAGGGAACATTTCCATCCTGCTCTAGCAGAGGCTCTGGGCTCTGGGCTCGGGGCAGCAGCTGGAGTGACTTTGCATCTGCTGTCTTGGGGGCTGGGCAATCAGATGATGAGAGCCAGTTCCTGTCCTCTAGGAGTCCGCAGCCCAACAGGCAGCAGTGGTAGGACAGGAAGGAAGAGCGGGGAGGATAGAATCAACCTGCTCTTCGCAGGTTGTGTAAAGCTGGCGTCTCCAAGGGAGGGTTCTCAGAAAGGAGGGGGAGAGCATGTCTGGTCCTCTTGCTTTGCGGATGGACATCTTGTTGGGTCTTCATTTGGCAATGAGAGGGTTCTAGTCTCTTCTATCTCATCAAGATCTCATCTAAGCCTAATGATCTCCCAGAGGCCCCACCCCCTAATACAAGCAGACTGTGAGTGAAGGTTTCACGTATGAGCTCTGTGCGAGGACACAAACATTTCAGTCCTCGACGAAGGGTCAGGACACCATCTAGGGTAGGGGGAGCCCCTGGCTTTACTGTCTATGCAGTAAAGATGCTGGGGCAAGTTCTACAGGTGAGCTTAGCTGAGCAAGCCCAGGGCTGCTGCCCTGCAGGGTTTCTGCATCTGATTATTTTTCAGTGAGAAAACACAATCTTTCCTCTTTGTATTGCTGATGGGGGCAGGATCCTTCATGCGGGTTTCTTGCAAGCGTTTCTTTCATGCTCTCATAAAGGTTACATTTTCTGATACGGAGGACTAGGATTTCAACCTATCTTTTTGGAGGACACAATTCAAACCATGTCATCACTGTAAGTGAGACAGCCTTACCCTGATCTTTGTAGACGAGGAAACAGGTTTAGGGGAGTTTGGGACTCCTGTAAATTCACACAGATGGCAAGGGACAGGGTCAAATTTTAGGCATAATCCATCTGTTCTCAGGCGCTATGAGCTTTCTTTGATATCAGCTTTTTCCGCCCACAGTCCCTTGTCGCCTTGTTAAACATCCGGGGGTCCCACGCCTGTATTTCCAAGCTGCTCAGGTGCTTCCGGGGCATGGCAGAGCGGGGAACTCTTGGGTTACGTCTCGGTTGCTGACCAGGCTAAGCGAGTTGGAGGGTTGAATAGTTGCTGGTTATCTAGATGAGTAGCGGTGCCGGGTGGGTAGAAAGAGACACAGTCCAAACTGGTATCTCTCAAACTTCACCATGCAGATGAAGTGCAGATTCATATTCATGGGGACGTGGCTGGCAGTTGTGATTCTACGTTTTTAACAAGCTCCTAGGAGGTGCTGGCGCCAAGGCCGTGCGGACCACAGCCGAGTAGCAGGGATCTAAGAGGCCATCCTAGATGGAGCGCGATGAATTAATGATAGATTCTCCAAAATCTGTCTGCCTGTGGGGACCATTTGGCAAGCTCTTGACACAGAATGTCTCCTGGACCCATCCCCGGAGAGGGCTGGCATTTTAACAAAGCGCCTCAGGTAATCCCACTGTGTGCAAGTATAGGAGTCATCATTTGGGCCAGAGATGCATCTCTAGAAGGTGCCAGCTGTGCCTTCGCCCTGTCCTTCAGAGCATCTCTGACCCACCCCACTGACTTGCCACTGCTGACCCTGAGGCCGAACTCGGAGCCTGGAGGGAGCCTGCAGGGTTGTTCTGTGTCCTGCTGATGGCTGTGCGGTGCACTGGGCGCTGAGTTGCAGGCTGCTGGGTAGCGAGTGTCTCAGGAGCTCCAGCAGTCAGCATGGGTTGCTGTTTTTTAGCTCAAGTACAGGACAGGTCTCTGATTTTCTCATTAAGCTGCTGCCAGCCTTGTCTGCCAGCCCTCTGCTCTCCCATCCACCAGCTCCCTCCCTCTGCCTTTCCATTCCGCCTCAGGACAGCTTTTCTGATGAGCCCCAGCCTGCCGAGTGGCTCACACCGGTGGGCAGGAGTCAGATCCCATGTGCAGCACAAGGACCGTGCAGGGTAAAAATCCTTCCTCACCTCGCCCTGTTTTTGCGTGCATTTGAACCGGAAGCTTCGGTCCTATTATTTTATACTAATGCTGTCCAGGGGACCTTGTGGTGGGCAGTAATTTGGGGCAGCAGATGAGAACTTTGGCTTTGGGGCCATCTAGGGTTTCTTGCCCCTGCTCTGCCCCTGTCTAGATCGTGGTTGTGGGCGGGAGTCTTAACATGTTTGTTTGATTTTTTTTTTTTTTTGGTACGTTTGTTTCTTTGTCTGCAAAATGGGGCTCCATAGGGCTACCGTGGGGGTTGAACGGGGTGATCTGTGGCAGGTGTCTTAGGGCAGTGGCCTCATGCTTTACGGCTAAGAGTCTTTGAAGCAGTGCAGAACCTGGGTGGGAGTGACCTAGAATCTAGAACATCTGCTACCCCAAGGCCCCGTCCCTATAAAAGGGCAAAATGGAAAGGTTTGCAGACACCTTTGGATTGACTCACTTTTCACCAAAATCTGTTTGTCTCTTTCTATTTTGTCTTTCTTTGATTTTAGTTTTGTTTTTTTTTTAAAGCACACTTCTGGAGCACATTAAATTGGCATTCCACTGGAGTCTGCTCACCGGCTGTGCTATTTAGAAGCTTTGCCCAGTCTGGGCAAATCCTTAGCCCTCTGTCTCAGCTTCCTTCTCCATATACCTGGCTCTGACAGTGGCTGAAATAGCACAAATGAGGTGTTTGGGGACAGGGCTTGGGATTTAGTGGCCCCTACCTGGTAGCTGCTGTGACAGGCTACAACCCTGTGGCATCTTCATACCTCCTGTAATCCCATCTCTACCCCGCAGGCCATGCCATATTATCTGCATTTCACAGATGAGGAAGAGGAAGCGCAGGTGTTTGGAAACTGGGCCATGATCACAGAACTAATGAACAGTGGAGCTAAGATTTGAACCTTGGACTTTTCACTGAAAAGCTTGAGATCTTTCTTCACTATGGGTTCTTAATCTGGGATCCAAGGGGACCTAGATGATTTGTGGGTTTCATTGAGTTTGGGGGCCCTTTTGAAACTTTCAAAATCAGGCGCTTATATTTTGGGGGCAGAGTCTATTACATCACCCTGTCTAAGGAACCGTTACATCACCCTGACTTTCTTATAAGGTAAACAATTGTTTAACGAACTCCAAATGTATGAGGCTGCTGTCACTGAGATCTGCAAACCGTCAGGTTGTCATGCAGCTGGGTTCCTAGAATTAGTAGTTTGCTTGTTTGCACTTTTTTCCCATAAGGCAGTGGGATTCTTGAGAGGAGCTGGACTTGGCTTTTATCTCCATCCCTCTGTTATGCATCCCAACGACAGTGGAGAAAATATCCCACCAGGAGCTTTCCTTCCGTTCCTGACTGTTCTCAGGGCTTCCTCTCCCTGATTTGGTAGGCTCTCAACCTATTTTCCAAGTCCTGGAGGAGGAGATTGGGGAGCTGGATGCCACACTGGCCCTGGTGGTCAGCTCTGCACCGGCCATCACATGCACCATTCACAGTGGGAATGGGCTCAACTACTTGCCCTGGGGTTCTGATGGAGTCTGGGCAAGTCCACACTCCACTCGTGGATGGGACAACCCCTGCGTCACACGTGGGTACTGAGCACTGATGAGTGACCTTATTTTGAGATAGAATCTTGCTTAATTACCTGGGCTGGGCTGGGCTCAAACTTGCGATCCTCTTGCCTCAGCCTCCCAAGAAGCTGGGATTGCAGGGATGCACCACCATGCCTCCCTCTCAAGGAATTACTGGTGCAAAAATAGGAAGGGATTTCCAGGTAAGGGAATGGCCTGAGTTAAGGCATGGGCTTATTGCAATTTCCTCTTCTTTCACTTTTCATGAACTTTTTTTTTTAAAAGTAAAAGAGCAACATATACCTAAAAATCCTTCCTCTAGAAGGAGACCAAGAGACGGAGAGAGGGAGAGGCAGAAAATGGAAAGGAGAAGTGAAGGCAGTAAGATGTGTTATGTACAAGTACCAACTCCTCACTGTGAGTCATTATGAGCTGCACCTATGGACTAACAGAAATTTTAAATAGTGAAGAAATTCAAAAACAATCCTTCCCCAAAACGTGGATCTCACCATCTGCCTGTTCATCTAGCCATCACAAAAATGGCTAATATGGGAAGGTTTCCTGTGTGCCAGGCACTGTGCGGAATACGCAGAGGAATTTCTCTGCCTGAGACTGTGAGAGAGATGCCACCACTGTCCTTGTTTCCCAGGTGAGTCTCAGAAGATTGGACTCAGAGGTTAAGTCCCAAACCCTCCAGGAGCCCTGGAACCTATTAGGTTTATATCTAGACATTGCCCAAGAGCTTCTTGTGCTCACAGTTCGGACTTTGGAAGGAGACTGGGTGGGAACTAAGGTTGCTGTTGGGGACTAAGGTTTGGTAGGAAAAGGCAGTCACCAAGGGCACAACCTGGAAGGGTTTGTCTCCTTTCCTGGCTCTTTCCTTCTCTGTTTCCTGGCTGCCATCCCTCAAGCAGCTCTTCTTCCGAGCTTCTTTTGAGCAGGCCCCTCTGTAGTGCCATCTTGCTTGGGACCCAGAAGACCCCAACCGTGAGCCAAAACAAGCCTCTCCTTTATTGGGTGTTGGGTGCCATGTCCCGGGGTGGAGAAACATACAGAACCACCGTGGTCCAGGCTATTTCTCTGCTGGGAGGTGGCACACAGGGCTGTCTGCCCCAAGCACTGACACTGGCAGTCCAGGCAGCTGGCTTTGCAATGGCCTTTGACTTCTAAAGTTTTTAGTAGGGTTTGAACTTTGAAATGATGTGCACGTACCATTTTTATAATAATGCGGTAGGAGGGTGAGCTGCAGACATCCTGTAGGCAAATCATTTCCAGGGTGCTACCCGGAATGCAGGGGTTGGCTTTTTACTTTTTGATATTTTGTTTTTGGTAGGCAGAGAAGAGGGCTCTGAGAAGCAGGTTGGATTTTGACCATCTCGCGGAGCGTCTTGGCTGATGGTGCTCGGAAGGCTGCCAGCCATGCCCTCCGCCTTGCTCTGCTCCGTAGCGGCCACAAGATGGCACTCGCGGCACAGAGATGGGCTGGTCCGCCGGCTCCGTGAAGGGTCTGTCGCAGGAGGAGGGGGTTTTAGAAAGGCTGCCAGACTGACCCCCGCTGCTGACCCAAACCCCCGTGCCGTGGGGCAGTCGTATGCAGAGGCCTCTGTGTGCGGAAACCGATAGCTCCTCTCCAGACAGGGTGGCACCGTGTGCGTCCCTTTCTGATGGGAGAGGCATAAAGACAAAATGACACAGAAGTTTCCAAGTTCAGAAAGAGAGGCAGTGAGCCTGGAGAGGGGGTTATTTGGAATCCGTGAGGTTATTTACCCCGCGATTTGTGCAGGTCCTCTTTGCTCCACCTAAAGAAATCGGGGCTGGCTTTCCAGGAGCACAGGCTCCCAGGCAAGGCCAGGGACAGGCAGGGGGCAGTCTTCACCGCGGCGTTCTAGGCCAGGTGCTGGGTAGGCAGCTTCAGTCTAGCCCCATCTTTTGGACCAAACTTCCAGGGAAGGGTATGAAGGGAGAAGGCTCGGCCCTGGTCCTGGGGTGAAATTCGGGGTGTGCACGGGTGGCTGGGGAGGGAGACCTGGAGTGGGGGCCTTGACACTTCTACCGCCTGCGATGCCCACCAGGTCCTGGACACAAGTGGGCAAGAGAGGCAGGGCTGCTGTATCAGTTAACGCCAGCTGCCGTGACAGGCGCAGCTTCAGAGCTTGGTGGCCGGTGTGCCAGAAGCTTGCTTCCTACGCGCAGAACATGCAGAATGGCTGTTTCTGATCCGCAAGCCGCTAGCTCTTCTCCAAACGGTAATGGAGACACAAAGGGCTCCTTTTGCTGGCGGTGCTTCCATTCCCAACGCATGGGTTCTAAAGACTCTTGACAGCAGGAAGAACTTGGAGGGGCGTCCATAGGAAGTAGGTTTTTTTTTTTTTTTTTGCCCTCCTCCCAATACTGGAGATTGAACCTGGGACTTTCATACTGAGCTGCATTCCCAGCCCCTTTTAATCTTGAGACAGAATCTTGCCAAGTTATGAAGTTGCCCAGACTGGGCCTGAAGATGGAACCCTCCTGCCTCAGCCTTCCCAAGTGTTGAGATCTCAGGTATACCACCATGCCTGACCATGGGAAGCCTTATGGATCAGGCCCTGTGGGGTTCTTCTAGGTGAATGGCTTCTTCTAACTAAAAGTGAGTTTGGGCCGGCACTGTGCCACTGAGCTATAGCCCTGCCCCCCCACCCCAAAAACGAGCTTGGGAAGTATAGTGTAGTGTATGCCCAGGAGCATGAGAACACAGGTTTTGGGTATAACTAACTAATCACTGCTCATTATTAAATAGCTGCACTAGAGAGTTTATCTTAAAGAAATAATCAGATATACTGATACTGATACTCATGCCCAAAGATATACATTGCTGTTATTATGCAAGTTGATATTTAACCCCTTACAAGGAGTAAGGAATTAAAAATGTATGCTCTAGCCACACAGAGGAATACTATACAACCACCAAAAATCCTGCGGTAGAAGGATATTTCATTTCCATGGTCATCATGGTGCTTTATTAAGTCATCATAGCATGCTATTACTTATTAAGTGCTTTATTAACTAATAATCCCAGGAAGCTCCAAAGTTGATGTGAATCAGGAGTGAAATACAAAGAGACATTGACTGTTTTTATCTCAGTGTTCTGCTACTTCAGAGTCAGGCACCAAAAATATGGTGTTTTAAATTAAACCCTTGGAGACAGTCTCTGGGTGTTTCTAGGAATGTATTTCCTCAAAAGCGAGGCCTGCGGTGGATTTATACGGCAGGCTTTGTAGATGACTACTTAATTCACTCCTTATCTCACCGGTGTGATGCCTGACCCCCACCCCGGGCTCCAGCACCCCAGGGCAGAGGCTGCGGACAGCTTGTTTATTGCTCTATACACAGTGCGGGGCATGGAGGGGGCATTGGGTAAATATTTATAGGCTAAGGTTGAATTGAATGGGACAGTGTCAAATGCAAAAACAACTGGAATGAAACTGAGAAAAGGCGGGTGTGTGTGTGTGTGTGTGTGTGTGTGAACATAGGGCCTGAGGCCAGCTATAAAAAGAAGTTCCCATTGCATAGAGAAAGGCTGCAAGGCCTCAGCGCCAGAGGCTTGCACCCTGTTTTTGGATGGGGGAGGGGGCCCTTCTATTTTCCATGTATTGTGCATCATTTGCAAAATCACTTTCAGCTCTCATTTGTAATCAAGATTCAAAGAAAAGGTTATTCTTAAACAAGGCGGCAGTGAGGACCAGAGATGTGACTGTGGTACACACCCATGTGGAGGGAGTATCTAGATTATTTCTGCCCAGACTCTTAGTCTAGGGCCTGGACCAGAATCTAGCCTGGATGGAGGGGCCAGGGGACACAGAGGCAGGGAACTGGGAGCGGAGGTGACAGTTCTCATTCTGGGTCCTCTTGACTTTCCTCAAAGCACAAGCTGACAGTCGTGTGGGTTGGTCTCTGGGGAGTGGGGTAGATGGAGGAGATGGGTGGACACTTGGTTCCTTAATCTATGGGAAGTTCCATGTCCTCCCGAGGTAGCTGATGAAGTGCAGGATATTTGTTCAATTTGAATTTTAGATGCAATGAATAATTCTTTCAAGCATGAATTATGACCCCAGTATGCATTCTGTACGTTAAAAATAACTGTAAGCAGAAAAGCCTTGTTTTGGTGAACCCACCTGCTCTGTAAGCAGTGGGGAACAGTAGTCAGTGCTTCAGCACCCAAGTAAATTGACCCCGATCCCCTCCTCTGCCCTTTGCTGCCCTCCCTGGGGCTGCCCCGAGCCAGCCCAGCCTTGGTTACTGAGGGATCTTTCTCCTGGCGAGGCTACCTGGCCAGATGGGACCTCACACTCCTGTAGGTGGCTGGTTAGCTGTCTGGGGCTCGTCCCTGCCCGGGTAGCTCCTTGTTTCTGGTAGACTCTGCCCCTTGGCTGGTGGCAACTGCCAGCCTCAGTTCCCCATTCCGCAACATCTGTGCCAGGCTCCCAGCTTCTCCCTGAAAGTAGCACGCTGCCTTCTGAAGTTTTCTCCTGACTGCACAGAAACCATCCCCTGGGGTGCTGGCATAGAATGGGAAATAGCAAGGGGAGGTAAAAGGGCTGGTGCAGCGGGAAGCAGGAGGGGACAGGCACTTCTGGACTGGGAAGCCAGGGCGGGGTCCTGAATCCTGAAGCCAGTAAAGTGCCTGAAACCACGATGAGCAAACAGAAGCTGAGAACAGCGTAATCTTGCAAGCAAATGAGGCAAACAGGGGCTGCGGGTAGAACACAAAGGTTTCCCCAACTCCATCTGATGGCGACTCACGGCTGAGCCAGTGTTGGGAGAGCCGGGTGTAACGGGAGCAAGGTCCCTCCTCTAGGTCCTGCCTGTCACTGCTTGTCAGCTGAAAACCAAACAGTTCCTCTGGACTGCTTGTTGGTTTTGAAAAGCACATTTGCAGTGGAGGCTGCTGAATAAATCTTTTATGAGTGTGGAATTTTCCAGTTTTCAAAACATTAGGTTGAACCAAATGAAACGGCCAATAGCTTATTGCTTTAGACTTAGCAAAGACAGCAGTTGTGTATGCTGTGATCATAAAACCACACCCACACCCACACACACACACACACACACATGCACACACAGGTACACGCAAACACATGCTGCCGTGTATAGACACACTACAACCAGCCATGTCACAGACAACTGCTGGGGCTGACCTGGTGACAGGATGTGTCCTGGAGCTTTTCTCAGGATTTTAAATGGAATCAAACACGTTTGCCCGACCTCTTGCTTCCTCTGTGCTCTTTTCTGGGGAATCTGCTCTGCCCCTGATTTTTTAGAAGATTCCTAGCTTGGGTGGAAGATACCACTTCGGTCCACCCCAGGAAACCAGGCGGAATCCTGCTGGGCTCAAGTTCTGTCTGCTTCAAAGTTCAAATTAGTTTTGGAAACAAGCTGCACTTGGAGTTATTTTGTGTATGGTGTGTGTGTGTGTGTGTGTGTGTGTGTGAGTTTAGCATTTTAGCTGACATTGCCTGGAGGGGGAGTCACCTAAACTTTCCTGTTGTCAAAAGGTCTCCCGGATTCCATGCTTTTTAACCACTGGCCTTTCCTGTGACCCTGTGACCTCCTGTGACGTCCATCGTGGGTGGGTGGGAAGTAGAGCAGTAAGAGGCCACATGTCCCCAAGCACTGGAGTGAGACACAGGAGGCACCGGTGTCACTGAACCTGATCAAGCAGTGATTTGGCAATGTGCAGCAACCAGCGTGCAGCAGAAGTGTCCAGCCTAGTGAGCAAGCATGTGGACAGCAGTCGGTTGGGATGAGGCCATTCGTTTATCCTTTAATTGTCCTACTCTAGCTCTTCTGTTCGCTAGCTGTGTGACCTGAAGCAAGATACCCAAACTCTCTGAGCCTCAGTTCCTTCATCTACAGAATAAAGAGAGTAATTCCTACCTGCTGGGGTTCTAACGAACCTCTGATGAAGAAAGGTGAATGGAAGCATGGCCTCCCCCTGCAAAGCTGTATGCTAACGGCATGTGTCATGAGCAATGAAGACCCTCTCTCAGGCACAGGGAAGGGGAGGGACACACAGCAGACTCTGTGAATCTGACCAGCAGAGAACAGTCCCAGCAGGCTGAGGGAAAGGATGGACTGCAATTGTGGGTGGGTGGATGGGAAGGGGCAGCGTTGCTAGGGAACCAGCCTCAGGCTTGCTGGGATGAAGGATGTGATGCAGCCCAGGTGCTTCTGAGCGACCATTGACTGCGAGTAACCTCTGTATCGCTGCTCTACTTACGTGGTTTCAGTCTGCTCTTCCTCCAGGGCTCTGGAACCTCAGAGGCCCCAGGAATATCTTCCTTCCACACTATTCTCCAAGGGCTGAGACGGCATGTGGTGGCGTAGCATCTCCTATTACCCACTGTAGCCATCAATGACATATATTTGAGAAATCTTAATGTAATGAGAGTATAAATAAATATCCAAAGGTCATTCAACACTGAGATCTCATATAAGCATGTAGATTATAGGACAAAACACATCATATAACCTGAGATCTTCTGATAGATCTATCATGAGTTTCCTTGGTACCCAACTCTGCCTTTGCTCTCCTTGCAATGAAAAAAAATTTTTTTAATTTTAAAAAGCAAAACAAAACAAGGACAGAAATGATACAGAATTTAAAAAAAAAAGCCCAGGAAATTAACACTAGTTAATATATTGCATATTGTTATCTTAGAAGTAGTTGTTTGGGTTACAAGATCGAGGCATAAAAAATCAAACAATCAAACAGTGACAGCACAAACTGTTCTTTTTGATGAGCTAAGAGATTAGTAGCATAGTTATCTATCTTGCATACGGAGCACAAGTCAAACCAGCTTAAACAAAAGGGAAGATAATTTCAGAGGTTGATCACTGGACATGTCAGTGGGCAGCTCATTTTAGGGTTCTGGGTGTTTCTCATAGCCATATCCTCTTATTTACTAATGGAAAGACTGCGCCGTTCAAAATAACAATGGCTGACAAGTTCCAGGGTGATTCTGATTGAGTCACCGCTGGTCATGTGACCATTCCTGAGCCAATCATTGTGCCTGGGAGGCGGGAGTATTCCCAGTGACCTCATAGAAGTGTTGGGCAGAATCAGCCTGCTTTCTGTGTCACAGAGAATACATTCCGGTTAGAGAGGTAGGAGTGGGTGCTGGAGGATGAGAGTGGATGCCCACTGCTGTACTTTAATGTCACAGCTTGTGAACCATCCACTCTCAGCTCTAAGGCAAGGACTGGGTCTATTTTGCCCAGCCCAATATCCTTAGCACAGTGCTCAGGACATGATATTTGTATCTACATATCTCATTAATGAACAGATGGACACAGAAATTAGATACTTTAGCGAGTTAGTTGGCAAACTCAGCATCTATAACGGAACTTTCTGGTATTCATATGTGTAACGTATTGTTTGTTTTTAATTGAAGTGAAATTCACACTACCAAAATTAACTACCGCATACAATTTAATGGTACTCAGTACATTCACACTGTTGTGCAACCCACAAATTACACCAAAGTCAAAATCATTTTCATCACTTCAAAACAAAACCCCGTGCCCCTCCTCATTCCCTGGCAACCAGCCATATATTTTCTGTATTTACGGATTTACCTATTTTGAATGTTTCATACAACATACTATTTCTTAATGAAGACAACTAAACAACTTAGTGGGAGTATTTTTGCTACACTGACCAAAAAAACAGAGGAAAATAGGTCTTCTAATATTTGGTTGCAAACAACACTGGCCAGATCTAGGCAGCTTATGGGGGGCGGTTGTGGCCCATCTGAGTTCTTTCTGGAAGCCAAGCCCACTAGGAGGCTGTATGCCGAGTCTGAAGATTCTCCAGGCCTATGCCTTCCATTTCTGCTTCTTTCAACCTGTTAGTTGCTCCTTTCTTTGTGCAGACTTTTGTCTAAGCAGAGATTTTTGGGGGATACATGGCTGAAGATGCCCTCTCCCCGGCCACCAGGGTGCTGTCCTTTCAGTTTCCTCTGTCTTTGGGTAGCTGACTCTCGGACCCTCTTCCCAAGTGCTGGGAGACGGGATTGATTGACCAGGGTTCAGGGGTCACTCTGTTCCTTCCTGAGGGCCTCAGGGCTGACAGGAGAGCTCGATGGAGAGCAGAAGGTGCCACAGATCCAAGCTTGGCAGAGCTCAGGGCCCCACTTTCTCCTCCAGAGAGCTGCCTGTTGCTCACAAGCTGAAGGGCTGCTCTGGGTTTCCAGAGTGCGGCTGTAATTGATTTTGCTTTGGAGGATTTCATGACCCTTCTTGAGATAATAAAAAGGACTAACATAAAATTCTCCCAAACAAAATCAATTGTTTTCCTTCTCCCCCCAGCCCACCGAGGCGGCCTGCGGTTCGTCTGAGTGAGCAGACTCCAGGAGCGTGGAGATCAGGGAGGGGGCGGCCTGGTTTGGAGCACACTTACGCCGGGCTGAGACCCAGGAGTCTGCGTTCCCAAGACCTTTGCCTCATTTCTTGGCTCAATGGCTGTCTTGGAAGTCGGCTGGTCCCTGAGCGGCAGAGGAAAGGGCCCACGACATAGTAGTGACTGGTGAAAGGTGTGGACTCCCAGCTACTTTGTTCAGAAAAGGCACCTTCTGGGCAGTGGTCAGGAGAGTGGCTTCTTTAGCATCTTAGCTGCTGCAGGCTCTGCGGTTCCTTTCTGGGACAATAAGGAAAGATGCTCAAAAGAATTTCGAAGTCCCAGGGAGCGCAGCCTGGCCCCGCAGCGCGCCTGTTACTCACCTGGGCCGAGTAAGGAGGAGGCTCACGCGCTTTGGAGCCAGGCCAAACTCTATTTGGATTCTGGGTCTGTGTCTTGTTAATTCAGTGACTGTGGACGATTCAGCCTCGGCTTCCTCTTGTATAAAGGGAAGCCACGAATATATATCTTCTATTCTACTGATGCCAGGATCACATAAGCCCTGGAGTTTAGCCTTATGGCACAAAGAAGTTATGTTTACCCTAAAGAAACAAAAACTACTGAATCTATGATTGTAAGGCAGGAACAATCTGGCTGCCTTGGTTCATCTGGGGTCTCTTGTTGTTGGCATCCTGCTCATGTCTGTGATGGCTGATTGTCTTCCGGAAACTTGGGGGAGCCTCAATTTTCTCATCTGTGAAATGAGGTTGGAAGGTAAGACCATCAGAAAAGCAAGGTACATGGAGTCCTCTGGGACAGAGGTGTGAGGTCCCCAAACTGTAGCCAAGGCTGACCACTTGTGAAACTGTTGTAACTAAGAGTGTCTGGTTCTGACCCCCCGCAGTCTGGAAAGACCTAGGCAGGGAGGGAGTGGAGCTGGAGGGACGTTTTCCCAAGGTGCTTTGCGAGGAAGGGTGCTACCCTGTCTTGGAGTCTGTGCTTTGCTTATAGAGCTGGAAGTTGCTAGTTCAGGAAGACTCTTGAATTCCCAGTGGGCTTTAGACACCCAGTGCCACTTGAATATGATGTCAGAGATGACTTGTTCATAGCAGCAATTTACTGTGAGTACAGAGAATCATCCTCCTATAACGACTTTTTCCATGCAGTTGCACAACGGAAAGTACAATATTGTGGCAGACAGATGAGCCCAGCGGCACACAGCAGCAGTATTGCTCTAGCAGGGACGTTTCTCTGGGCATCTAGGACCTGTTATTTGCAATGCTCAAGGAAATGTTTGCAGGTTCTATGTTTTCTTTGAATCAGTGACAACCTCTTTGGTTATTCTCTTTGGAGCCCATCTCTTTGCTCCAGAGAGAGCCCTGGCTTTGTTTCATTGTTCAGAAAGCCCAAGCCAGGTGTGGTAGTGCACACCTATAATCCCAGCACTTGAGAGACTGAGGCAGGAGGATTGTTGTGAGTTCAAGGCCGGCCTGCACTACATAGTGAGACCTTGTCTCAGTAAGCAGAACAAAACAAAGAAACAAACAAAGCAAAACAAAAAGGAAAAGGAAAAGGAAAAGGAAATAAAGCCCAGTTCAGGGTCATCATGCAACATGATCATCGATGTCCCTGGGCCTGCAGGTTGTCTGCAGGTCTCTGGAAGTGGACCATGGCATGGTTGTGTGCCCAGGTGCATGCTGGGTGGTTGGTGGGATCTGCTGGGATCTGGGTGGGAAGGTGGTACCATGTAGGGGAGGAGACGACGGAACCGGAGGTAGAAACTCCTAGGTTTAGTCTGGACACGTCTTTGCTGTGTGGTTTTTGGCCAATTGTGTTCTCTGAGTTTCAGCTTCTCAGTCCATTAGGTAGGAAAGTAACCCTTGCTCTTTCCTTCTCCAATAAAACTACCAGGAAGAGGACTGAAACTATATATAGTTAGGACCCTTTGTAAACTATAACGCTTTCTCTTAATGGAAGGTTTTCTGCTTATTGTAACCCCAGTTGCTACTTGGTTGTTACAGTTACTTGTCAATAAAGATGTGACCCATCAGGCTTTGGAGAGAAGGAAGGGATTCTGGGAGCCTTAGGAGAAGGCTGTTTATTTTGTGACACATTTTATACACAGTCACCTCTTTGGAGGTGGAGGGTCAGGCTTTGATCGTGCCTATAGCAGTGCAAGCTCAGATTCTCTCCGCACTGGTGTTTGAATTCTAATTCTGTGGGACTCGGAATGTTCATGGGAACTTCGGGGATTCAGTAAGTGTCAGATCCTGGAAATACAGCAGTGGTATTATTAGTTAATGGTCTCGTGACAGCTCTTGTACCACCTGAAGGAATTTAAATTCTCATTGACCTGTGGCTCAGTGCTATCTGTGGTTACCCAGGTTATTCTCATACCCCCAAATCCAGAAATCTCCGTAAGTGTCATGCTCCGGAACCTCTCTGGTTGTGTAAGTTTCCTCTTTCTTTTTGGTTTCCTGGGTTTCGGTGATTAGACATGCTGACTCGGAGTTTCTCAGGCAGAGGGAAGAGGCAGTGGAGCTCAGGCAAGGTGCTGTCTTTGCAAAGTTAGGAGTAATTAACGTGGCGAGAGGGGAGGAGAGCAATTTGGATTTCATCAGTTGGCAGCTTTGGCCCTCCAGAATACCTTGTGCTTGGGGAAATGACCCTTGAGGCTCACCGTACCTTTTTCTTTGAATCAGTGACAAACATCCGTCATGTAATACATCCTTGCAACATTTCACCTGTCACTAATGACCTTATTGGAAAGAACATTTGATTTAAGATTAAACCTTTCATGACACTCTCTTAGCTTGGATACACACATTTGAAGTAAAATTAATATGGTTTTAGCCTGTGGTCAAGTAGTAAATCCATGACTTTTCTAGGTTTAAGAATCAGCACTCTCCTCTCCCTCTTTTCATTTTTAAAAATAACAAATGTGCTTAACTCCTGGTGGGTGCTAGAAATATATTTAGATGACTTCATCCCTGTTTGGCCAACTGATGGAATATTCTCTGCGGTGTCAGAAGAATTATTGTCTTGTTTTAGGACTCAAGACTGGAGCGGGAAGCGTGTGTTATTCTCTCTGATAGGTGTACGTCAGATTTGGGGTGGATGGTCTCACGGCTGAGGCAGTGATTTAAGTCAGAGGAAAGGACAATGAATATTGTAATGACATCTGATGGCGTCTGCAAAGCTGAAGAAACGCTGTCACCTCCATCGAAACCTCTCCTGTGCATTCCCCTGCGACTCCTTAGTCCACACACGGTTCTTCGGTGACAGGGAGGATACGGTGCTGACCCTGGGACCCTGGCATTGCATGACCAAGTGCGCCAGTGGTCGTTCCCCACCCTGCCAGCTTTCTCTGCTCTGCTACCTGCCCACAGAGCTGTGAGAGCCACCGCTGCCCTAGGTCCTGCCAGCTCCCGGAGGTGATCTTGGCATGGAAGGCCAGAGGCTGCTACACTTGGCCTCTTTGAAACGGAGAAAACACCTACACTTGTGTCGTGACTTATTCATGGTCCCTCGGCTCCCAGTGGCTCCCTCCAAGTGAGGGAGGCTGGTAAATTAACAGGTGGCGCCTAGACAACTGACACACACTAGAGAAGCAAGCACAGGGTCCTGCGGGACTACGCGGTGTGGGATTTTACCTGGCCTGGGCACTGGGAGGTCCTATGGAGCCGGGGTGGGGTGGGGGTGGGGACACATTGATGCCAAGGCCTGAGTGTCACGCCGGGATGTAGCCCACAAAATCGGGCTGGCTTCTGCTCATACCGCCCTGCTGAGTGGGCCTGGAGCTATGATTCCAGCCATTCCTCTTCTCTGGAATCAGGCATCTCTTTTCCAAAAAATTTTCTTTCCAAACATTTAGATGTCATTCTTCCTTTTTCCATAGACCAAGGTCCCTGTGCCCCAGAAAGTCCCCATTCTCCTGTCGGTATGTGGATCACGGTTGGTGACATGGTCTCACTGCTTCAGGTTTCTAGGACATGCCTAAATTCTAAGGCCCCTCAGGGTAACCACCCAGATGGGGACGCACACCCGGCAGTGCCCACTGGTCCAGTAGTGAGGGCAGGACCCTCACAGCTGGCATTCTTTGGGGGTGCTGGCTTCCCTGTGGCCTGGCTGGACCGAGGGAGAGACTGCCCGGTGCGGCCTAGGGGGAGGCTGAGCAAGCGGCCGCAGAGAAGCGAGTGGTGAGCAGCAGCGGAATGACTGTCACCTCCCCGGTTCCTTCCAGGACTGGGTGGAGGACAGACTGTGGGATCTGAGTCCCCAGCTGAGGAGATCTTGGGGGGATCAGCCTGTCTCACACTGGCTCCTCCATGTCCGCCTCAGTATCCCCTTGTCGCCTCCTGCATCCGCCGCCTGTCTCTCGGTGTTACCTCTCCAGGACCTGCCCCTGTACTCTATCCACTTCAGACTCACCGTGGCTGTCGCCATCATAGTCCCTTCGAGGGACAGGGCCTGCAAGTCTTCACCTCTGCACTCTGTCTTCTCCTCTTTGTCCTCTGCACAGCTACCAGGCTGGCTTTTCAGACTTGGAAGTCTGATAAAATACAAAACCCAGCTCAGCGTCTTCGGGTCTTTGCTCGTCCCTCCACTCTCAGCTCCTGCTCTGTGCCTCCCCTGTCACCTGAGCCCTTGGATTCCCGGGCCTTCAGTCAGACTTTCACCCCTAGCTGCTCACACTCCCTCCCTGAGGAGACGCCTCTGTGCGCGCTCTCTCATGCCATCCCATCCTCTCCCTTCACTGCATGTACCACAGTTTCCAGTCACATATGAGAGAAAAGGGACTAGGAATGCTTTGTCCAATTAGCCTCAAATTGGGCCTGGCACCTGGGAGACACGGTGTTTGCTGAATGACAGATTCAATTAAAGCCGCTCCATGGCTCCATCCATCATGGTGACCACTAGCCAACTGTGGCTCTTCAAATTTAAATAAGTTAAAGTTAAAGTTTAGTTCCTCAGACCCAACGACCACATTTCTTTTTCCTTTTCAATTTTTGTTTCTATTTATGTTTCCACTGGCCACATTTCAAGAGCTCCTTAGTCATATGTATGGCCAGTGGCATTACTATGTGGGATAGTGTAGAACATTCCCATCATTCTAGAAAGTTCTGTTAGGGCATAAGGCTAGTAGGTGTGCCTGTCAGTCCATTCACGCAGTGTAACTTTATTTTTCTGTGACTGAACTTAGTATTTATTTCAAGGCTCAGTTGTACTGAGTGAGGGACACTTAATTGCTTGTGGCCCTTCTCCTTTTTCCTGAGACAGGACAAGTGCTAGGACACTTCTGTAATGCCAAGGTCCTGAGGGGGGTGCATGGGAGGGACTCAAGACCATTCATTCTGTCATTTCTGAGGTGTCCTTCTCTTTCCTGGGGCGTTGGTCTATGAAGGATAAATTGTACTAAAAGTCCTATAATAAAAAAGAACAACTCCAGCCTCCCCACCCTATTCCTTGTCATCCCACAGAGTTGTCCCTTTTCATTTTTAAAAAGCCATTTCTCCCTGATCACAGGTAATCTGAGTATGTGGCTCCCTCTTGACTTGTCCACTTTAGATATTCTCTACCTAATTCTTACTGTAGGATCGTGCTGTGCATCTGCTCAGCCCTGTCATCCTTCTGATTTTTACCAACACAAAGTGTTTCCTCGTCAGAATTGTACTATTATCATTCCCTATTGTATGTAGGTGATCCTATGTCCTTTCTTGATCAACTTTCTTAAAGAATAATAATCATGATTTTTAAATTTACTTTCTTTGAACTTCCGGGTAAGTTTCTGTACATCTTCCAGTAATTCTGTGTGACAGTGGTTGATACAAATGTTCACAGGGTGAGGACTTTTTTCTCCTCCCTAGAGATTTCCTGGTGGAGCCCTCTGCTGTCCTCTCCGGCCTGGCTTGGGTACTCTGGCCTGCTGTGTGGCCATCACCATGGGCACCCCTGACCTCTCTCCTGTGTGGGAAACTTCTTCCTCCTCAGCACTGTGGGGCCATCTTTCATGGTTCAGTGCTTCATATCAGTGGGGTACAGCCGCTGGTAGTTTCCTGAGAAAGGGTCCACAGAGGTGGACTTTCAAGAAGTCCCCCCATTCTTGGATCCCCACCCTTTCAGCAATTCATTGCTGCCCATGCTTTCTGCCTTTCTGAGGGCCTGCGGGGTAAGCTGGCCTGCTTCTCTCCGATGACCTCCTTCTCCACACCCTCAGCTTGACCTTTCGCCATTGCATCCCTTTTTCATTTTCCCACCTCTCCATTTCTGTTGTCACAGTTTGGTTTATAGAGAACTTGTGGCCTCATTAATTTGGAGTTCCTGTGTTTGTGTCTCTCTCTTCCTGTTATTTTGGGATGGTTTTTGGAGACAGGAAGGCGGTGGGGAGAGTTTGACGGTGACTATTTTGGAAGCAGGAGCCTTTCCAGGAAATCTCGAGCTAGTCCAGCTGAGCTCTTCATCTGTCTTCTCTGTCCTAAATCCACACACGATTTTCACTTAAAAAGCCAAGAACTGACTCACTTTTCGCCCATGAGTTCTGCTCTGTGGTTCGTTCCCTGAGCTGGCAAGTGTGGAATGAATGCGCAGATTTGAGGATAAAGAAGGATAAAAGATAAAGGAAATGTGTGGCACACCTCGGTAACTTATCAGAGAGTCATCTACTGCGACAGTTAAAGCTTAAAACAATAAAGACCAGAGAAGCATCTAGTCATGAGCTATGATTTCAGATTTAAAATGGCAAGGAAACTTTACCTGAATGCTAGATGTCAAGAAGAAACTTTGGTGGGCTGGGGATTTAGCTCAGTGACATAAGTGCCTGCCTGGCAAGCGTGAAGTTACGAGTTCAATCTCCAAACCAAACAAAATGAAACCAAAAACAAAACAAAACAAAAAAAAAAAGAAGAAGAAACTTTGGTAGGTTAACTGGGGAAATACTAAGGAATCTTGGCATGCCAGTAAACTTGATGACAGACAGGAAAGACCTGCCTAAAGAGGACACAAGCTTGACCACTCACTTTAAAAATGGGGAAACCAAGTCCAGATCAGTAAAGGGACTTGGCCAGACTCACCCAGCCAATTAAGAACAAAGATGGAGTTTAAACCTGGGTTTTAATTTTTGTGCATTTACCTTTGTGCTGTGGATCCATCTCTATTTTGATGACATCTCTCCTTTTTCATAACACGGTGAATGTTGTTGATTATTTTTGACTCACCTCTTTATTTCTGGAGGGCAAGAACATAACTTTACTGATATCTGGGTAGACTTCTCTCTTCGTAATGGTGGCTCAGTGCGGGGAATAGACGCAGAGGTTTAGGAACACAGTTTGAAACTAAGCAATGGTTTTCATCACAGCACTTCACAGAGCCTTTCTCTTGATTATTTCTGTTGTGACTTCCTGGCGATGTGTAGTCAGTGTATTTGTCAGGTTGCGATGCATAAAAAAGTATGTCAAGCTGAGTGGCTTGAGCAAAATTAATTTATCTTCCCTCAGTTCTGGAAGCTGGAATTCTGAGATGAAGGTGTGGGCAGGTTTGGTTTCTCCTGAGGCCTCTCCTTGACTCCTGGTGGCTACTTTTCTTGTCGTGTTCTTCTGTGATCGTTTCTCTATGTGCAGGCATCCCTGGTGCTGCCTTGTGTGACCAAACTTCCTTTTCTTATGAGAACACTGGTGATATTCCCAAAGAATTCCTTTTGGCTTGATCATCTCTTAAAGGCCTTGTTATGAATACCGTCATACTCTGAGGTCCAGGGAGTTAGATCGGTGTGTCCCTGGTTTCTTCAGAATCTCTTCTTTTCTCTGCTTGACTTCATTCCATTTCATCCCCCTTTCCTGCAGAGGGATTTTCTTCATAACCTCTGAAACTAGAGAGCATTCCGTATCAGGTTACAAAAGGACTCTAATGGCTCCATCCTTGGTCACATTTTATTTGCTTCTATTATCTACCACCAGTTGGGTACAATGCAGAAGAAAGAATGAAAGAGTATGGGAAAAATAAAGATAACTCCTACTGTGGGGAAGATAGATGGAGCCTTATCTCAGCAGTGGTACTGAGGGAAGGACACACATCCAAGCCCAAGGGCTGCAGGACTGTTGGGGAGAAGGTGGGTTTTATCAGCCCTTCTGTGGAGTGGTCAGTCACATGTGGCCAGAGGAGACAAGAGAGAGGCTCAGGAAATCAAACTTTATTGTAGTCATAGTTCCTAGAAATTGGAGGCGTGGCTTGCCACACAGAGCTACATGGGAAAGCAACATGGTGGCCAGGAAGCAGGAGGGTTAGGGAGGAGGGGAGAGCCTAGGCTGAGCCTTTATTGGAATTTCCATGGGAAAGGCAAGGCAGGGGAGGTGAAGAGTCTAGGACAGGCCAGTTTGAATAGTTTGAATAGCAGGCTCTAAACTGCAGGGGTGGTCTTTGGATGCCCAGTACTGGTTCTGGGCTAAGGCAGAGAAATCCTGCCTCCTGGGATGTAGATAGACAAGGTGTGGTGCTGGACTGGAAATTTGCATATTGAAGACAAGCTCCAGGTCTAGCCCTTTGTTATCTCTAGGAAATGTTTTGCTGCTTTTGCTTTTTTTTCCTCCCTCAGCCCTGGGAATTGAGCTCCTTTGTATGGAGATACATCTGCAGCCTGGAAAGTTTTTTTTTTTTTTTTTTTAAGGTGTCAGAACAGCATTACATACAGAAAATAAAGAATATAAACAGCAGAGTGTTCCATCAGAGAAGCAGAACCTGGGGGGATGTAGGTATAGTCACAGGGTTGGAGTGTTCTCGTGCCAGTGGCTTGGACAGTTGATGTGTTACGCTGGAGACCAATGTTCTCAGTGCAGAAAGTCAGAACAGATAGGAGGTTCAAAGCAGGGTAAAGACAGAACCCACAAGAGGACAGACTGAAACCGATTTAAATTCTCACTATCTCCAACCTTGGTTGACATGGGTGTCCTGGGGGTGAAGCAGGATCCTCATCTCAGATGACACACTTGGTTCCAGGAGCAGGAGGATATGGCAGAGAGAAGGTGGGACAGTTGCAGAGCTGAAGGCTGCCCCTGTGCCAGGTAAGTGACAATCTGGGTAAGTAACAATCTGCTGATCTACAAAAGTGGCGAAATCTTCCAAGTATACAAGACACAGTATTGTGACACCTGCTGCTCTCTTTCCAGATCTTCCACAAGAATCTCTCTGTGGTCCACCCTGGCTGGAGGCACACTGGGAAGAAAGTCTTGGGACATCAAATCCAATTTAGAAATGTGGACACACCCCAGAGCCACCGAGTGTATCCAGTTGGATGGGAGGAATTGCTAAGAAGGAACTGTGTGGAGCTTCAGAGCTCTGGGCTCAGGCTAGAGACACTCAGAGACTTGATGGGACAAGGAAGGTCACGGATGTCACTGACTAATGTCTGGTTCTTTTTCAATATCTGGAAAGAACAGTGAAAGGTCAGCATGGGCAAACACATTTTCATGATTCTACCCCCAACTGTAGCAGTTGTATTGTGGTTAGTACATTTGGCCATGGTTGGTTTGGACACATCATTTTTTTTTGGTCATTTTATTTTAAAGAGAAAAAAATGAATGAAAATAAAAACAGTGATACAGAGTTTCAAAACAGGATAAGAAATTAACAATGGTTAATATATTGCATACTGTTGTCTTCAAAGTAGTTGCTCAGGTTACAAGACACAGGCATGCAGAATGAATCATCTGGTATAACCACAAACTGATCTTTTCAATGGAACTAAAAGAAATTAGTAGCTATCATACATATATGATAGTTACTTTCTTTTCCCTTCCTTCATTTCTCCTTTCCCATCCCAATTATTCTTTCCTTGTGAGCAGTTTCTTTCTCTTTGTCAATATCTGTTGCAGATTTTGCATCTCATTTACTTAGTTTCCTTCACTAAGGAGACAAGACGATGCTTACACATGCAAGTTTGATTTATTTCTCTTATGAGTATGGTCTCTAGTTGTATCCATTTACCTATAAAAGCTTCACATTTATCCTTCTTTATAGCTGAGTAGTATCCCATTATATAAAAATACCACAACTTTTTTATCCATTCCTTGGTTGGGTGTATCATTTTGAGTCTGGGGTGAAGATGGTCGTGGTGGAGTCAATCAATGCTTCCTGTGCCGAGGGTTCTTCCAGAATTCTCCTTAATCCTGGTACACTCAGTTGCTCTGAATTTAGAGACCACCAGGGCCCATTTTTTTCTTGGTATCTAAGAGTAGATGGCATCACTCATCCATTCAACAGTTTTCTGAGAACCAGTTATGTCCCAGGCCCTGTTCTGTATGAAATCCCAGGAATGCAGTCCTGGACCTGGGAGAACACAGGTCCCTAGGCTGGGTGAGTGCGGAAGAGGTAAATGGGCTGGGAAGACAGCTTAAGTCATGGCGTGATAAGAGGCACATGCAGCAGAGTGTGACGAAGGCTAATGGCCTCCCCCCAGTACATTTAGGGCAAATTCTAGCTTCCCTTTTGCCATTGCCGTTTTTAGGCAGTGCCCTTCCTTGTCAAGTTCTCACCATCTGGCCAACAAAGCCAAGGGGCTTTGGATAGAGGCCAGTTTAGCTGGGCCTTGAAGGATGGGCAGCTCTTCCAGGTGGAAAAGACGAGGGGGAGCTGAAGAGCGGCAGGAGAGGCAGAATAAGGAGCAGGCTGCATGCATCTTGTATTTTAGGCTGCTGGGCCTGGCTCTCGGATTCCCCCCATTTCCGGTGAGATTATTCTCCTGGCTCCAGGACAATGCCCTGCTCCCATGCTCTGGGAGAACCTCCTCTTCATGGGTATCTCAGTCTGCTTTCTAGAGCCGAGTCTCCGTAGTTCTGTCTCTGGGCCCTCTGGTCCTTGAAGGCCACAGAGGAAGATGTCAATGGACTGCAGAGGTCCCCTGAATGCTGAGACTGATTTAGCGGGGGAGAGGCATGGAGATGAATGTCTGTGTGCAAATGGAATGCTTTTCCACAATTGTGTTTGCATAAATGGCTCATGGCCAGATTTCCCTCCATAGAAGGCTGACACTTAACAGTTTTTGTTTTTAAAAAAATGACCAATCCAAGGAGAAGTATAACCGACATATGTTTAGCTGTAGGCTCACATAAGAGTTTACCAAACTAGATCTTAAAAATAAAACAGAGCACAGTTTCATACTTTGTGAGCTTTATGGTGGTTGCTCGTCATAATTTTAGAGAGACAGATGCAATATTCAGGGAGGAGGATTTGATTAGATTCATACAGGCATCTTGAAGAGAGCCCAAGATGGGAAAAGAAAGCAGCTATGCCCTTTGATCCTGCAAAAATAAAACCAAGTTGCTTTGAAAAAATTTATCACAATTTCTTTCTTTTTTTTTCATATTTGCAAGTTAAATGGGATTAAATCCTGACCAGCCTTTCATTATATGGTTGCTAAGTGTGTAGACTTAGACTTAGCCAAGCATGTGAGCTCTGTAAGTCCAAGTCGAATGTCAGGTACCCTGATTTATAGAAAACTTCTGAAGCTGCTGGTGGCGTCATCTTCTCCCTATCTTTTATACCTCATAATTTAGAACTCGGTCCCTCACATCCGTGGACAGCATATAACTTTTGAGAATGCAGAGCATAGCTGAAGACTTTGCAATGCATAACATAAGGCAACATAAAACGAATCCATAAATTCAAAATATCTAAAATCAATGCTACTCATAAGTTCTAAGATGTTGCTTTTTGACATTCACTTTACCTTCCGTTGCAATCTGGGGACTCCATAAGATGAGTGTTTTGTTCCTCTTTGCCTCTATGGAGAAGAGGTTTTGGAAACTGAGACTGTTTTCCTGGTAGTCTAACTCCACTGGTAAATGAAGTCACCCATCTTGGACCAAGATGTCAGAATAGGTAAGTGTTTGAAAGAAGAAATGAAATTTCATCAGCTACACTGCCAGCTCCAGAGCAAAGTCAGATGGTCTTTTTTTGGATGGAAATAAAAATCTCTCCCCACCTTTTGGGGTGGGGCACAAGAATTTTGGCTAAAGCAAGACCTGCAGGACCTCTGTGGTGAGGCCCGTGGCAAAGCAGGCACAGGGATAAATGTACGTACACAGCTGGTTCTTGGTGCCCGAAACTCATTCTCTGTATTCATAACCTGCCCTAAAGGGACAGATTGAAATTCAAAGCATGCTGATCCGTGGCTGTTTGATTTCAGACACAAAATTGGAAACAGGCTGATAAACATACTCAGCACGAAACTCACTCCCATTCCCTCTGTGTTTCGTTACGCTGGGCTCGGCAGCAAGACAGAACCCCGTCAACTGTGGCCAGGAAGCTTCCTCCCTTCCCGCCCTCTGCTGGGGCAGGAGTCCCACTGTCCCGGAGAGGTCTCCTAAGCTACTTTCGCTTCTCTGGTGTGTTTGAAATAGCCAAAGTCAGGAGGGGCCCTGAAGGAGCAAACTCTCGCATTTGACAACCTTTCCAGGAGTTGGGGGGCAGGGAGGCTCACCTGCACACGACAACCTCACCTCCTCTTACAGAGAACACCCATTAGGTCATGAGGCTCCTAGGATCTAAGTTACAGAGGACTCTGCCAATGCAACCAGGGCAAGATGACTCCGTTGTCAGTGATTCTGGGGGTGGCTGAAGTTTTCCATTGAGAAGATTCTGGCTTTCTCTTCCTGCCTTCTAATTCTTGAAGTTTTCAAGCCAAGACTTCCTGTCTTCTTACATGAACAAATTTTGTATTAATCACCGATAACTCAGGCGGTAGGTCTTGATTTACTTACTTTATTGAACAGTTGTCTTTGATCTCACAAGATGGAAAGACATCCTCAATATCCCCAAATCAGGCAATCCCAAGTACATTCTGGGGTTCTTGAACCCTTGGTGGAAACAGACATCTTTGCTTTTAGGGACACTGCAGCTGGCAGCATTAGGTTCTGGACTGGTTTGGTGTTTTTACCATGCAAATCTGGCACCTTCAGGGAAAGAGAGTGGGAATTTGTGATTAGCAATTCATGGAGTTCTCATTCTTAATGATTAAGCAGTTTGTTATTAATGATTCCTCTGTATTCCAAGAGCTAGTAAACCTAGTGCTTCCTTTTGAATATTACCAGAGTTTTGGGTCTCTATTAGAGGTGAGTGATTGTCAAGTACGTATGTGTAAGTCCATATTGGCCCATATTGGCTTTTTGGGAATTGCTTTCTCTCCTAGGTGTGGACTGAAGATTCTGCATCCATCCCATGTGCGCTTGGCTCCTTCACTTCATCCAGCTGGTTACCCTAGCTTGGTAATCTATGATGCACTGAGCTGGCTCATTCTCTCCATTGATAAAGCAAGTGGAAGGATATAGAGGCCAGCTGGACAGGGTACAGCTGCCCAAGGGAGAGTCCTACTGTTCGGGGTCAGGGTTGGTGCCAAGACCAGCCAGCCCCATGGGTGAGCTGCAGGCATATAGGGGTTCTGGAGTTTTCGGAGAGGATGGGCAGAGATGGGGGAGTATGTGTCCAGGGGGAGACTCATGGAGGATTCTCCTACCACTGTGCCCCAGTTTCCTGTCTAGTCCTACAATGATTCTCTCTGGCCTGAGGATGTTCCTTTTTCTTGCCAACAACCCCTGACCAGGACCATGGCCCCTGGACTAGAGGTGACTCGTCCCAGAGCCAGGAACAGTGTCTCAGCTGGAAGTAGTGCAGATCCTTGGTGGTGCTAGGTGAGGGTCTGCCCTGGCCAGAGCATGCCACTTGGCTGGGCAGCATGTGCCATGCGGTGGTCCCCCATGGGCACAAGTGCCTCAGGTGGCATGGACAAGAGGAAGCGATGGACAATTAGGCCCCGTTGGATTTCCAGGTACTGAAACATTACACATTACACATTCATCTTTTGTTTCGAGGGAGCTTTTAGATTTTTAAAAAACTAACTATCGGTGCACTTTTGATATGCATAACGATCACCTTCATCCTAGGGAATTGTTCTGATACATGATATATTTTGATTCTTCCTTTTTTCCCATTCCCCTCCTCTCCCTTCAACCTCTCTTCCCCTCCTTATTTACCAAAGCTTTCTTTCCATTTTTTCCTTCCCTTCTATTCTTCCCCCTCTATTTTTTCCTTCCCTCCCTCCCCACTCCCTTGTTCCCTTTCCCATTTGAACATTTTCTTCCTACTTCCCAATATCTGCTGTCTATTTTGGTCCTTATTTACACTTTCTGTTTCTCACACCAGAGAAGCAACGTGAGGCTTACATGCGTGTCCAATTTACTTCATGTATGAGTATGTTTTCAAGGTGCACCCATTTAGCTGGCAATGTCTTGAGTTTATCCTTCTTTATGGCTAAGTAGGACTCTGTTGTATTAACAACTATGTTTCTTTATCCATTTATCTGTTTATGGGAAGCTGGGCTGTTTCCAAGATTTAGCTATTACAAATTATGCTGCTGTAAACGTAGGTGTGCATATATTGCTGTGGTATGATGCTTTTAACTCCCCTGGGAAGATACCAAGCAGGAGAATGGCTGAGTGGAGTGGAACCTCTAGTTTTTGTTTTTGAGGAATCTCCATACTGAGTTCCATATGGATGCACCAATTTACACTTCCATAACAGTGAAGAAGGGTTCCTTTTCCTCCATTGCCCCACCATCATTTTTTATTGGTTGATTTCTTGAAGATAGCCTTTCTTTCTGAGGTGAGATGGAATCTCAGCATTGATTTAATTTGTACCACTCAAATGACTAGTGATGTTGAACATTTTTTCACATATTTATTTGCTGTTTATATTTCTTTATCTAAGAAGTGTCTGTTCACTCCAAATGCCTGCTTTTGGATTGGGTCATTACAGTTGGGGAGAGGTCTGACTTTTTTGTGTTCTTTATATATTCTAGATATTAGTCCTTTGTCTAGAAATAGGTGGTAATTTTTCCCCCTATTCTGTGGGTTGCCTCTTCATTCTGTTGGTGATTTCATTGGCTGTGAAAAAGCTTTTTAATAAGGTATGATCCCAGTTGTTGATTCTTTACACATATACCTGGTTTTGCTCTTTGGTAGTGTGGTAGGTTCAATAATGGCCCCCCAAAGATCATCACATCCTAATCCCCAGAATCCAGGGATGCTACCTTATGTGACAAAAGGGGCTTTGCCAATGTGACTAAGCATGTAGGAAAATTTTACCTTATTCCTGGAGAGGAAAGTGACATTCCTCCCACTTTGGAGTAGATTCGTGGAAGGCATGGAAGGTGTCTCATCGGGTGTTTCCAGGCGGGCCTGCTGCAATCACTAGGGCCCTTAAAAGAGGGACTCAGGAGGGATGGAATCAGAGGGGATGCGGGGGAGATGAAGCAGAAGCTGGGGTGAGGTGTTCGAGGGTGGAGGAAGGGTACAGCAGCCAAGGAACACAGTGAGCCCTAAAGGTGGAAAAAGCACAGAAATGGGTTCCCCACAGGGAGCCAGCCCTGGGGACACCTTGACTTGGGTCCAGTGAATCTGAATTCCGTCTTGGTTTTCAATCGCCAAGATTGCAATACTTGGAGCAGTAGGAAATGAACACAATATTCTGTACGAATAAATCCTTGTGTCTGCACAGGGGAAGCTCAGTGAGGCTGAGTAGCTTGCTGAAGGACACGCAGCAAGGAAGGAATGGAACCAAGGGTTGGCCCCAAATTGTCAGACTCCGAGCCTCTGCTTTTCCTAGTCTGATTTTGCTGCCGGAGGAATCTACTTCTCTAGACACATCAAAGGCCGGACCGATGCCCCGTGGGGCGACGCAGGCCTAAATGGAGTCAAAAAAGTAGGTGGGGTGACCTCCTCACACCCTTCCTGTGAAGTCACGGGGACATCTGGGTCACCTCCTGCGGCCCCTGCAGTGGACCCACCCGGCTAGATCTAACGTTAGGATCACTGAGGTGCCCGCTTCCTCCAGGATGCAGAGAGGGTCTGATTTATTGCAGTGCATTCCCCAATTTCATGCCAAATGATTCAATTACAGTCACCCTCAGCGCTCAGGAGAGGCCTCTCGCCCACTCAAAGATGAGACTGGGGCTGGCCTGGAGCCTGCAGGAAAATTTCACCTTATTATTTACTGGAGAGGAAAGTGACCTTTCTCCCACTTTGGAGTAGGCTAGTTAATCACAATGTATGGGAGAAGAGGGAGGAAGAATCTTCCCACTCCCAAAGCAAAGTCAGGATTTAATGAGGAAATAGGGCAACGTTTTTACTTTATGTTCCCTGGCTGCCTTGTTGCCTTCGGCTCAGGGTTACTCCTGTTTGGTTGAAATGAGTGGAAGTTTGTTGATTTTCCGCTCTCACCAAAATAATGGTTCCCACGTTCTAAGCATGCAGGAGGTGCCAGGCACTGTGCTTGGCAGTCTACCAGCGATCCTTTCACTGAACCTGCAAAGTAACTGCTGCTATGCTCACCCTAAAACAGGGAAAAGGCTCAGATAAGTGAGGGAACTGGTGTGCACACACTTAGCTGGTGAGCTAGGCTTTACTCCTGGCTTTTCCTGATTCTGGACATCTGATTCCCTGTGGGAGCCATACTGTGCTTTTCTGTGGATATTTTATTGGCCTGTCCATGGGTCCGAGAGGTCTCAGCTAAACTGATGCTTGGTCCACAAAGCCTTCCCTTACCCTTGGGTCCAACTTCTCCTTGGTACTGGGTACGTTCGTACCCATGCAGTGCCATGCGTCATGCCCTGGTATTGCAGTGTCTATCCCTTGCCTGTGTCATAATGCCCCCATTTGAATTACATCTTTACCCACTGCCTTCACAGTCTTGGGAAAACTCCTTAACCCCTCACCTTCAGTTTCCCTATCAGTACAATGGGGTTGAGAGCCGTGTTAGTCAGAGGGTCACTGAGAGGTTCCCACAGGCTAACAGGGGTCAAATGCTTAGAGGTGCACCTGACCTTCTGTGAGGGTCAAATCCATTATGCTGTCCTCTTTGGACTCTCCATGGACCATCAGAAAAAGGGCAGGCAGACAGGGTCTCAGCACGGGACAGAGCCCTAGCAATGCCCATGACAGCTGGGGTAGTGTGGTTGTATAGCTATTTCCAGAAAGTCTCACTCTTGCCAACAAGAAAACCCGCCAAGTGCAGAGGGAAGAAGCCGCCATCTCTCTGCTTCTCCACCTGTACTGTCGCTCCTTGCTGGATGCCTGGCAGCACTGCTCTGTCTGGCTGCCCTCCTTCTCTTCTCTCTGCAGAGTTGGGGTCTTAAAGATGTCATCGCAAGTCGAATTCTGGACACTGCAGGTGCTTCCAGGTCTTGGGAGTGGAACTTCCGTAACTGCTTTCCATTTTTGACAACCTGTGGAAGCCCTCATGGAGCATTTCTCTTTTTGCCTTTCTCAAGACTCCGACTCAGGAAGGAGTGAGTGTAGGAAAATAAGGGAGCAGAGCCCGGGAAGATCACCCCCAGCAGCAGTAGGGTGGGTGGCTGCGGTGTCAGCCTGGAGCCAGCGAGTGGCTTGGGATTCAGCTGCACCGGGAGCATCATTCCAGACCCTGCAGCTGGAGCCCGACTCTGCTCCTAACAACCACCTGCCTTCATCAGCATGCAGACCCTGATGAAAAGAGGCATTAATTTACATGAAAGGTGCCAAGTAGCAGACATGTGTCAATACAGGACTTTCAATTCAGGCGAGGAAATAAATCTCATTTTGCAATTAATGTCATGATTGACTTGAGAGCACATAAACTTGGTACGCAGTTGATCTGCGAGTAGAGTGAGACCGGAACCCACAGGTACAGGACCACACACTCACACTTTGCCCTGCTGCCTCCTCCTCCTCCCCCAGTCCAGGCAAGGCTGGCCCAAACTGAGATCCAATCCTTTTCTTGCTGCCTTGGGGGAGGGGTCACTAAGTAACTCTGACCCCTCACCCTACTGCACTGTACTGTTTATGAAGCTACGCCCTGGGTCTCTAACTTATCCCTCACCCTGTGCCTGGGCCTGTTCCTCTTAGTGCAGGTCCCCATGCAGATGAAGAGCAATAGGCCTGAACTTCTAAAGGGCGTGGTGGTGGTGCTCTCATGGCTTGTCCACCCCTGGACACATGTACCACCAGTGACATCATGTTACCACCTTCTTCCTCTCGCCACCCTCTTCCACCAGGATCCTTCCCTTCTGAATTAGAAACAGAGGATGGTGATGGCGTCTGGAAACCCAGGGCCTGCTTGGAAGAGGGCATCTGGCTGTGATGAGAACACACCACCAAGTTAGAGGGGCCTCAGTGCTCCGGCTTTGAAGCTTGGTCTGACTTATTTATGGCCCAGCCTCTGTCATCCGGGTACAGCGTTCTATCAGCCTGCACGCTGAAGGTGCCCCCAGTGGTTTATGGCTGTGATAATGGAGTTGTTATGGCCCCGGTGAGCTGGAATTTATCAAGGGTTCTTCTTTGTGTTTCTGGCTCTGAGACATCAAAGCCTTTGTTAACAGCAAGAATAAACAACAACAACAACAACAATAATATGATGAATAATAAAGAGCTCATGCCCGCTGAGATTTTACTGCATTCCTGGTACGTATGTTAACCCTTAACATGCATTAGTTCATGCTCCTTGAATAGTCTTGTCAGGGACACGTTATTTTATCACCCACACACAGGTAAGGCACAGGCTCATGGAACTTTAGTTATGTGCCCAAGGCCACACGTTTGTAGGATTAGAGCTGGGAATTCAGGCTCAGACAGCTGAAATCCAGGGCCTGAATCCTCGCCACAGCCACAGGGGGAGGAAGACACTTGGCACTCACTTTGACACTGGCAGACGAGGTAGACTCTGATGTACATGGGTACAAGTGTGCAAATGTGTGCACGCGTGTATGCCAGGGCGGCTGCTGCAGCATGGGAACATCGTGGGCTGTCCCAGTTGGGAGAGCTGGGCACGGATGTGCCTCGGCCTTGGTCTGCACAGACCCATTTCCAGTTTGTTAGTGTGAGTTTCTGGAGTGTCTCCTGGGGGAGGGGTGGGCAAGGATAGGAGACTCAAGGTCATTCCCCACCAAGGAGAGATGTGACTCAAGGTCACTCCCCCGTCCCATCAGCCTTGTCCAGGTACTAATCCCAGCTCTCTGTCAGGCTCCTTATATGCAGGCTCAATCAGCCCTCCTTGGGGACCACGCTCCGCAGCACACGGAAAGCTCGAATGCACACACCTCATTTAGACCTCAGAGCGTGCCGTGAGGGGGAACGAGCTCAGATAGGGGAGGCAGGGAGTATGACTAATAAAAATCAGCCAAGGGATTAAGAGACTCAGTGGTTCCCAGGTTGAATGCTCGTCAGATTGGTGGATATTAATGCAGCTAAAGGAAGAATGAATCCAATAGCAAGGGAACTGGTTAAATGAATTATGGCACATACTTATCACAGGCTACCACACAGCCATTAATTAATGATCAGCAATGTGTTAGCCAGCTTTCCTGTGTGGTGACACACTACCCAAGATGAACAGTTTAAAGGAGTAATGGGGTTTTTTTGCTTATGATTTCAGAGGATTTAGTCCATGGTCACTTGGCCATGTTGCTTTGGGTCTGTGGTGACACAGTCTATCATGGTGGGAGCTCATGGCTCTGGAAGCTGCTCCTCAGAGCGTGCCGTGAGGGAGAACGAGCTCAGATAGGGGAGGCAGGGAGTATGACTAATAAAAATCAGCCAGGGGATTAAGAGACTCCTGATGGCTGCGAAGCAAAAGAGAGAGTATGTTGCCAGGGTCCCAAGGTCCCCTTTAAGGTCACATCCCTAGTGACTTAACCTCCTTCCACCAGGTCCCACCTCCTAAAGCTTCCAGCAATAGTGTAAAAAATTGGCAACCAAGCCTTGAGCTCATCTTTTGGGAAACATTCAAGATCCAGCCCTAACAAAAGATACCAGATAACATGGAAAGTTAGTTAGTGTATATTACTTAGTGAAGAAAAAAATGGAACTTGATCCCAATCAAATAAAATATCTATGTGCATACATAGCCACAACGCATGTGTGTATATATTTATGTGTATATGTGTTTCTGTGTGTAGGAGAAATGTTTGATGCTTATGGAGTTATCAGAATTCCAGGCCCTGTCGTGCCCAGAGAGGGATCATAAACTGGACCTCACCTTGGCTTCTTATTTCTCCTAGCTCTGCTTCACACTCACTAGGTCTTTAATTTGACCTCTTGATGCCTTGTTATTGGAAGGAAGTTGTGCTGGGTTAGGGTCTGAAACAGTCTAGTTAAAAAAAAAAAAAGGAGAATGGTGTCCTGTTCTGGAATTTCTTGGCCTGTGAGTGTTTCAAGATGGGAAAAGACAGATCTAGGATTGGACAGACTGTAGTTTATTGTGGGGGGGATTGAGGGAAGTGTGCTTCTAGGCAGCAGTAAGACCCACATTTTTGGTCATAAAGAGGGGTGTATTTATGGGCGAGGACAAAAGTGACTTAGTTTATCTTGAGCTGATATCAAAAAGTCAGACACATCCCTGGAGCCAGGGTCTTGCTCTGCATCTCCATATACCACTATCATGGCTTTTTTTTTAAATAGTTTGCTGGAAACTATGGAGGAAGACTGGTAGGGTTATTCTGGGGGCAATTATGATAGTTACAACTGGAGATGGCTATCGTCATGTCAAGCTAAACTGATACAGTCCCCAGGAGAAATAGGCATTTTGGCATTCTGATTTATAATGGATCCCTTATGGCTTGGCTAAGGGAATCTGTGCAAAAGTGATTGGTATTGCTTAGTTCTTGGGCTTGTAAGCTAAACACAAGACCCAGGGCTATAGTGGCGAGGTTGAGGGCCTCTCTGGATGGAGCTAGCGACATGGCCTTTCTTTTACAACAGCTCTTATTGGGAGAGAGTGGGGGGTGTTGGGAAGGGTGTTGAACTCAGGAGTGAGTAGATGCATAGTCAAATCTTGCTTTGTTATTATTATTATTATTATCATTATTTATTAGCAAGATGACATTGTATTTTGTAAAGTTGTATTGGAAAACAGCCATGCTCATTGATTGACATTATCTATGGGTCAATGAAAGACTTAGTAGCTGTGACAGTCTGCATAGACCACAGAGCCTAAAAGAGCCACTCTCTGGCACTTTGTTTACTGACTTGTGGTGCAGAACATCATTCATTGCTCTCTTAGGTGGGGGGAATTTCAGAGTGGAGAATCACAGAACCAGAAATATGAGGTTAAAGGAGAGAACATTTGAGAGAAAACACCTCTTTCTAGGGAAAGGGAGGAAGGGAATAAAGGAGAATATAGACTTTCCACAGACCTGACAAAAACCCCAGAAGACTAGCCAGGAAATACTAGGAAATCAATAAATCTGCTTCCTTTAATTCCTCTGTCTCTATGGGGATGCAAAGTCGTTTGCAGAGATTATGAGAAAATATGTCTTGAATGTCTGGCAAAAGGCCAGGTCTCAAGATGGTCCTTTTGAAAGCCTGGCTGGTGACAAAGGCTCTCATCTACCATTTGTCTTCCTTGCCTCTGGGCTTTGACTTTAAGATCTGCAACTTGATGTTTCTTGCAAATCCATCACCCTCTGTAGCCAATTGGTCCCCAAGCGTTGTCTACTCTGACTCTTTAAATATACTTCCAGCCTCTTTTGTCCTTTCTATCCCCACTTTCTTGATCATAGTTCATGCCTCTCATCTTGCTAGGGCTACTGTAACAGTATATGCCCATCCATCCATTCATCCATCCATCCATCCATCCATCCACACGTCCATCCATCCATCCATCCACATGTCCATCCATCTATCCATCTATCCATCCATCCATCCATCCATCCATCCATCCATCCATCCACCCACCCATTCATGCATCCATCCATCCACACAGCCATCCACACACCCATCCATCCATGCATCCAGGCATCTATCCATCCACCCAACCATCCAGTTTTATGTACCGATCTGTGCCACAGGGGACAGATGTTCAGCACTACATACTCTTTGCCTCCACAGCCTCACTAGTGGTCTTTCATAACTGAATTTCCACTTCTGGCCTCACCTTTGCTTGCCTCACCTTCATTCCTGTTTTTAGAGTGATTTTTTGAAATAACACATTTGATTTTGTTATCTCCCTAGTTAAAGCCCTTTAATAACTTCCCATTTTCTGTAAGACAGAGACCAAAGTCTTCAGGCACAGCTAGACTCCTCTGAAAATTGATTCCCACTGACCTTTTCAACCTTTTCTCCCATGCATCTAAATTTTAGCAGATCAGAAGATACATGTGTTTGGTTTTACCTTTTGGAAACCTTTGATTCCATCATTTAATAGGATGGCCAATAGCATTTCTTTTGACTTCGGTAACTAGAAATGCAGTTAAATAGATCCAAACCAATTGAGCTTGAATTATGTGTTAATCTTTGAATAAGATCTTGGTGATGCAGAGATGAGCATGACATGTAGGTTCATGTATTGTAAGTTTTCCTCACCTGTGGATGGAGGAAGAGATGGATGATCAGTACTGTCCACCTACTCAGGCTGCTGTGAGGAGTAAATGTGGCAGTGGGGATAAAACACAGCACAGTGATGGACATACTAGCACATGGTCACCAGGCTTCGCTGTTGTCTCCTTATGAATACAATACAGTGTGATGAATAGTATCTTGGTGACAGGAACAAAATGCTACAGGAGCACAGAGCGTTCAGTTGCACCTGGGGGGACCCAGGGTAACAATCACAGAGGAAGTGAGATTTGAACAAGATTTCAGTGTGTGAGTAAGAATGCTTTGCATAGGAAGACGATGGTGAGGGTGGGATGGGATTCCGAGGCAGGGGAACATAGTGTTATGACAATACACTTTTGTCTCTAGAAAAACAAGTAGCTTTGGTGAGAAATATGGAGGATCCTACTGGATAAAGGAGGGGAGGTGGAAAAGATGGTATGGCAGAGAAATATACTCTCTACTTTCTAAATGTCCATGCCCTAATTGCTGAATATACTACCCTACATGCAAAGGGAAATGACAGTTGTAGATAGAATAAGGTGACCATTCATATGGTTTCAAATGAGTGTTTATCCCAGGCTGTCTAGGTGGCCTCAGTGTAATCGCAAGTTTTTATAAACGCGCAGAAAGGATGGAACCAAGGTGATGTCATGTGAGAAGGACTTGTCTTGCTTTGCACTCAACCAACTTTGAAGCTAGAGCCAAGAATTGCAGGTGACCTCTAGAGACAGTGAAAGGCAAGGAAATGGGTCCACTATCCCTGTTTAAGAGCCTTCAGAAGGGAACATAGGCCTATGGACATCTTCTTTTAGTTCAGTGAGATCCATGTTTTTATTTTTTTATATTTTATTTTTTAACACCAACTACATTTATTAGAAAAGAAGGAAGTGGTGAAATATCCTCATATCTGTCCTTGAAAAATTAAAAATAAAAGACAGAATAAAACAAAAAATGAATAGAAGAAAATAAGAAAGATCAGAAAGCACAATCTTTTATCAAACTGCCAGCATCATTTTTCATATAGATTAATATTTTGATTCTTACATTTCTGTAGACATAGAAAAGACTCAAAATAGTCTAAACAACTTTGATAATAGAACAAAATTAGAGCTCCAACCCTCCCCAGTTCCACGACTTATCACAAGGTTACAGCAATCTTAACAAAATGGCATTGATATCAAGATAGACAAACCACCAGATTACCAATGTGAAGTCCCAAAATAGATACCCACATAACAGACAATTTCTGGCAAAGATGCAAAAGCATCTTAAGTGGAGAAAGGATTGTACCTTCAATAAATATATGGGAACAACTGGATATCCACATGCAAAAAAAGAAATCCATGTTGAATAGGACTGTGAGGTACTAATTTTGCTTTCTTTGAGTCATCATGGTTGTGGTAATTTGTTACAGAGTGAGTTAGTCCAATTTCTGTTGCTATAGCAGAATACCTGAGACTAAGTAGATTATAAGGAGGTTTATTTTGGCATAGATTCTGGAGGCTCATAGTCCAAGATTGGCTGGCTACAGCTGCTTGGCTTCTGGTTAGGACCTTGTGCTGTATCACCTCATGGTGGAAAATGAAAAGGGAAAGCAAAGGCTGGCAGAAGAAAGAGAGTGGACAAAGAGGGTCAGACAATTTATAGCTATCCATGTTTGTGATAACAAATCCAGTCCTACAAGAGTGAGAACTCACTTCCTCCTGTGCCATGCCATTAAATCCTTCATGAGGGTGACAGCTCACCTCTCAATACTGTTACACTGCCGATTAAATTTTAACATGAGTTTTGGTGGTGACAAAGTACATTCCAGCCGTAGTGAGCAGCAAAGAAAACTCATGCAGACTGGGAATAGAGGAGTGGGTAGGGACGTATGAAAGGTGGGCAGAGACGTGCTATGAAATCTTCATAGGTTACACCCTCCTTTTCCATGCAACAGAGCTCTCCAAAAAGTGCTCTGCCCCTTGGTGTGTTTTAAAGAAATGGTGCAAATGTAAAATAACTTTGAGTATCACTGAATACTTCATTCAAAGATTCATAATGAACATTAACAATTCCAGTGCACCAAGAAACCCTGCAGTAAAAAGACCTGTTTGACTTTAAGTATTTCCTAAATTTATTTGATCATTGTTTCTCTTTTTTCATGTAAGACCTGTTAGCATCTGAGCCCATCTCAGAAAATTTTGCTATTGGTAATGGAAACTCATCAGAGGGGATTTAATTTTAACAAGTAAGTATATTTTTTTAGTTGAAAAGATGACATAATCTCATTATGGAAAATGGGTAAAAGGAAAATTTCACAGCTAATATATCAATGAAACTTCTAGTTGGTGCATTTTCATATCTATTTTTCTACACATTTATTTTGTATATTTTACTGTGCATATATATGTATATATATATATTCCTATGTCTTTTGTGTTCTGTATAACAGAGTTTCCATAATCCAGCTATATTTACCATAATCACCAATGTAATTCTTTTGCCACAGAAAGGAAGTAATATGGTCAGATTGTGGTAAGATTACCATGAAGTTGGAGAAGATGAGTTAGGTAGCCACTGATATTTTCTAGACAAGACAAGATGAAACTTTGAAGCAATTGTAGAAAGAATGGATGAAGACCCCTCAATGGGGGGTGGGTAAAGGAAAAGTCAAGGGTAATATGAATTCTACTTTGAGTGACTTTGGGAATTGAGATACACTTATCAGAGATGGAAGGTAAAGGAAAAAAGAGCAAGTTTTGTTTTGTTTTGTTTTTTGAAGAAAATACTGTGAGTGGATATAATGTGCTTCATTTTAGTGCGATCAATGTGGGCTGCCAGTGGGACCCAGGTGGGTTCTGTGGGTGGCATCTGGGTGGAGACCAGACTACTGACACGGGTCTAGGTATCACAGATATTTAGATGGATGGTTTTGGATGAGCTTTAATTGACATCAAGAAGCTTCTGAGAGGCCAGCAAGAGATCAGCAGGAAAGCAAAGACTGCAGAAGGGTGTCTTTGTTTAAAGATGTTTGAGGAATGCTTTCATTTAAGGCCTGCCTGAGTGGAGAAAGTGGAGTCAGTGGGAAGACAAAGCAATGGAGAAACAGCAAGAGAACTAGAGGGAGAGGAGGGGACGATGCTGTCATAGAAGTTAAGGGAGCACAGACTTTTAATGAGGCCTGGGTGCTCACAGTGACAGATGCTATAGAAATGTTAACTGAGAGGAGAAAGCCATTGGATGTGACATTTGGTTACAAGTGACCTTTGTGAGAATAGTTTCAGCAGAGTGAGGAGGTCAGGCCCAGCCTGCACTGAGTGAAGCATCAGTGGGCTGATGAGGACAAGTTTAACCCTCACGTTAAATGCAACCAGATGCTGGATACACTGCACAATGCATATAGCTTTTAATAGTTAAGTAGTTTACTTTTGAAAATAAAGGAAATCTCCAAGAGCAGGAAAAACCAGGAACATGGAGGTGTGAGCAATCAGCACATCTAAAACAGAGGGGCTTTTGTGGAAAGGGCAGCATAAATATGTTATCAGTTCTGCCAAATGGAACATTAGGTTGGAACTCAAGCAAGGAAGAGAACCTGGAAGTGTCAAGAATGGATTCTGGTCAGTAGGGATCACTGAATCCGGAAAGTCCAAGTAAGTCCTGTATGGAAGAAAATAGGTCCTATTTAGTATCTCAGAATTCCCAAGGTTAAGATCTATAAAATACAAGCCTAGAGTAAAAATAAACTGTCAAACATACAAGGAGATAAGCTACTATGAGTGAGATTTAGAAAAGTAGGGAAAAGAGACTCAGATTTCTAAGGATTTCAGTATTGAAATTATCAGGTAGAGGATTTAAACTAATGTTATATGACATGCCTAAACATACAAGATAAAAGCAAACTATGAATAAGAATCAAGAAACCATAAAAATGGCCAGGCAGATATTTTAAAAAAATAGCAAATAGACATTTTAGAAATGAAAAATATAACTATAAAATTCAAATACTCAGTGAATATATTAAAAAAATCAGAGGGGATGGAGAGAGAATTGGTAAACTGGAAGATAGATCTAAAAATTACACAAAACAAAGCATGAAAGATTAAAGAATTGATTAATGTTAAAGAAAAATAAGAGACATCAAATATTGAATGAGAATACGTAATATATGTCTCATGATGATGATGATGATGATGATGTCAAATTTGTGAGACAACAAAAAGTTTAGAGTAAAATGCTGGACAAGAAGAGCATATGTATCAGATGGAAGGGATTAGAAATGAAGTATAATAAGGTATTTGTCTTTTTCAAAATGAATAGATGGATTTAAGATACTAATTTAAGTTTTAAGATTTAAGATAATAATTTTAGGCTTTTTTGTGCTAAGTATTCCTGGTAAGATTTCAAAGGTAACCACTAGAGTAATAAAAATAGACTGTACAATTTTTAAACAAATAGAAATGGTATAGATTATAAAACTTGAGTAAGAAAATTAGAAGTTTGTGAATTTTGCCATATTGAATAGACAAGAAAGACTTGAATTAATGTAATGGAATTTAGTTTAAAATCCTTCGAATCACATTAGTAAAAGTCCCATTTTTCCCCCCTTGTTGGTCTCTATTCCATTCTTTTTATTTTTTAAATAATGAATCTGACACAGATTTTGTCAATGTAGGGTGGGAGAAAGAGGGAGCAAATCTCAATGCAAACAAAGAGTAATTTAGATAAATAGTAAGATAAATTAAGATGGGAAAATCCAGCCCATATACATCAAGCAGCACAATAAATATAAACGGGTTAAATGCATAAGCTAAATGATAGGTTGCAGATTGGATAAATTAGAGTGAATGGTATATGGGTAAGTGGTGACAGACAGTACAACATTTTTCAGGAAATAAGGCTGTGGGTGAAAGATCAGATCAGGGGAATTCCAGTGGTTGGAAACAGATTTGACAGGAATATAGTAGAGTTGACTAAGTTTGAATGTTGGATACTTCAAAACCATGTGACAGGTAAGGACTGAGGGGAAGGTTTGTACTTTGGATTTGTCCCAAAAGAACAAGCATCACCTTCCAAAAATGGGATATTTTAGAGTATAACTTCTAGAAAAAACTTTTTTACAGTGATAGGAATTGTTAAACAAATGCTCTACCATTGAGTCGTGTACCCTACCCTGATTTATAGAATTTAAAAATTGCTTGATAATGGATTTGAGATGGAAGGAAGGGATGGATATGAAATGATCATTGAAACCAAGAAGCCAGATCTAGGAAAATCTTGTAGAGATACATTATCCATTTATGATATTTTAGTCACCCAGAGGTATCACCACAAACTACTATTATAGAGCCTAAAGCAGACATAATATGTGATTTAGTGGCAGCCAGCTATATTATAAAGGGTTCTAGATTTGAATCAGTACTTTGTCCTGGATCCTAGCTCCTTGACTGAGTGCTTTTAAATTTTAAAAAATAAATATCTTGAGTTTTCTGGTCTTCATGATCCTTTGCTGAAAAGCAAGAGTGCTCATATAACTCCTAAAACATCTTTTGGTTTCACTTTTCTGAAATGCAGAGCTACATTAGAAGTCTCAGAGAAATGGGTTCATCCCAATTTAGTGAGATAACTCTTTCTTCTACCCTAACTCCATAGCTTGCCCTGGAAATGAGATGGTGCATTAGTCCCTGAGGCAATGTGTTTGCATAACTGGAGCATTTGTTGTGCACATTTCAAGACTGAGTAATTTCTTAAGCAGATTTACCAAAAAGTATTTTCAGGAACACTGCTCCTATGAGGTACGCTGTTGAGTCAGTTTGGGAAATGAATTCCTTGTTCTCTTTTGGTAATGCTCCATGTATAGCACCGAGTCAAAAACTGGTGACCTGAAGCTGAACGAGTGTCTCAGCCACCTTCTTATCACTGAGACACTATACCTGACACCCACACCTTCAAGGAGAAGAGGTTTATTTTGACTCATGGTTCCAGAAGTTTCAGTCCATGGTTGGCAGGCTCAAATACAGAAATGGTGTGATGGAAGGGCCTGGCTCAGAGGACAGCTGGGCATTTCATGGTGACTGGGGGAAGAGGAGGGGCCTAGGAGGAGATAAACCCTTCCAGGTCACATCCCCACTGAGCCTCCTCCAATGAGGCTCCCAGTCAGCTACAACCCCCACCTCATGATCCAATCACTTCTCAAAGCCCGCCTCTCAGCTCATGAGGGTTTTGGGGGTCGTTCTTGATCCAAACTGTAACAATAGGGTTGTGATGGATTAGCACAAATCTGGGAATGAGTTGAATATTCCTGGGAGCACTCGTGAAGGACTTCCAGATGCATCTTGTGGGCAAAGAGAGTGGGCTAGCTCCACAGGAAGCTGGAGGATGCGTAAGACTCAGTCTTGCTGGAAAGACCTCAGAATCCAGGAAATCTAGGAAATCCAGGAAGTTGAGTAAGATGTTTGTCTGCTGGATGCCTCGCCTATTAGAATGATGAGATGGGGAGATGTCATGTAATGTAGTTAGTAAGTACGGGAAGGTCACCTAGGGGAGCTGGGCTGAGTTTTAAGGGATGGGTAGGCATCAGCCAAATGAAGAAGGTACTGGAAGAGCAAGAAGGGCGTTAGGGGGACTGCTGAGAATGACAGCATGAAGGGGCAGATCGGCCAGTGGGGGACACCATGCTGGTCCGCACCGCTGGAAGGAAATGTCTGAGTTGAGGACCGGTGCAGGAGGAGTCTGGAGAGGTGAGTTAGTAGCGATCCGATTGCTATGCTAAGGGACGGGGACTGTCTTTAGGTTTAGCATTTTGTAAAGTTTGATCCCCATGATCTTTGCATCCGCATCACCTGCGGTGCTAACTCAAAATTCAGGGCTCTGAATCGGAGCTTTTGAAGGAGGCACCCACACATATGCATTTTAAATAAACTCCAGGTGATCCTGGTGTAACCCTAAAGTTGAGAACTACTCCCTAAGGAGATAAGAGTCGCTGAAGAGTTTCAAGTGGCGACGCTGCTGAGCCTGTGGTTTAGATATGGCACCCTGGAGTGGAACGTAGGGTAGATTGGAGGAGTCTCCTGACACAGTGCTGGTGGGAGGGTGAGTATGATGTGACTGCAGTGGGACGAGCCAGAATGCAGAGACAAGCTGCTGAGATAGTCACAGAAGCAAGAGGACACAAGCAAGCGAGAATAAGTGACCACGTTTGAGAATCTCCAGATAGCAGGGATGCGCGCGCCCGCAATACCTTCTATGCACATATGTGCACCGGGGAGCAGTGGGAAGTGTCTCCATTTATAAAAAGAAAGATGGTCAATGCTTGTAAAAAAGGCCAGAGACTTCTGTGAGATACTAGGTTATTTTTAAAGACCGTAGATTTCCTAGGTACAAAGCGTGGGGAAGTAGAAAGCGCCTGAGGCCAGTGTCCCAGGATATAGGATTTAATTTCTCTTCCCTTGAACAACCGTAGCTAGGCTTGTCCTGGGACTTTACTGTTAATAGTTTGGCATTTAACATTCTGGACTTTTCCCCGAAGATATGGACACACTATTTCTATGGAAATATACAGTTCTGTTTTGTGTGTGCTTATGTTTTTTTTTTGCATGCAGGGAATACTATGCATAAATAATTTTTTATCTTTTACTGTTTTGCAGTAAAAGATGTTTTGCAGATCATCTCATATTTGTTTGTGTGGAACTGATTTGCTGTTTGGAAGGGCAGCCTTGTTTTCCTTGGTTCAGAGGGAATCATTCTATCTCCTACTAGAGCCTTCTCATTTCAGATGCAGAACTATTTCTCTTGTAGCCCCGGGAGCCCCGGTCCTTCCCTCCTTGGAATCTTCCACGGAACCCAAAGCTGGAGCTGCTCTTCTTGTTCTCCTATCATGCAGGCTGGGCTTGTCCCCCAGCAGCCAGCCAAGCCATGTCTTTGAGATGCCATCTGACTGTATCTCATAGGAGCAAAGAGCTTGATGTCTGTACCCGTGTCCCTGAAGAAACCCTTCCATCCCCCGGAAGGATTTGGGAATCTGCAGAGGGCATCCTGACCTGTCACATGTCTTCACAGTGTGGGGCTTTGAAGACCCAGATTATATTTGGTACATTCTCCTCCAAGCTGAGCCTTCCTGCTTTGGTTTCTACGTCACGTAGTGTACTAACAGAGGACATCTGAGACAGTGCCCACTGGAAGCAAGAAGAAAAAACGTACTGGAGAGAGAATATCAGGATTTGGAAAAACATGTTTATAGGAATTTCAGCACTTGAAAGAGATGCTAAGGTTAGAACAGATTTGTCACCACCGCATCGCTTCACGTGGATGGCCGCCCAGGTTGCTTGTGACAATGCCAGGCAAGAGGAGAAGTTGGCTGAAAATAATTGGAAGGTCCTAGTGAACCGTGGAGAGAGGGTCGCCGAGGCACCACTGGCTTCTCCACCCACATGCTAATGCAAGAGTTATGAGAACTTACTTAATTGAAACAGTCAGAGTGGAAACTGCTGCTACTTTGTGACTTCTATTTATTCTCTGGGTTTCTATGGAGAGATGAGCTCTGAGTGGTGACCTCTTTAAGGAAAGATAGATGAGGAAAACAGTTTCCTGGTGGTCAGGGAGGAATTCAGGGTGGGGTGGAATGAGAGATTGTATTTCAGGGAGGCTGCCTGGTTATGAAGAGGAAAATGCAACTTGTGTCCCTTTGATCTATATTAATAACAATGATAATGATAAAATAGTAGTAGCCCACTTACACTTCTTGGGGGTACTTCCTGTGTTTTATTTGTTGTTTCACTTAATCCTCAGGTATCTATGAGATGAGTTATTCCCCCTATTTCACTGTTGAGTCTCAGAGAGGTTAAGTGAATTGCCTGGGGTCACGCAGCTGAGAAAGGAGAGTGTCCAAATTGGAAAACAGGTCACAGGACCCTATAGCTTTTGCCTGAGGTGTACGGCCACAGATGTAAATATCCCAAATGAAGGGGGATCAAGGACAGAAGGGCAGCAGGCTGCCCAGAGGGAGCAGATTCAATAGACTGTGAGATTATCAGCCCTTGCTTTAGATTGAGTATGTGGAGGCATAGATGGGCTGAAGCCTCACAGCCAAGGAGCTCTTGTAGGTTTGTACAATCTTATGCTCCCTATGGGAGATATTGTGAGTGCCCTGGAAAATAATCTGTGTGTTTTTCTCAGAGGCCATGGCTCAGGATTCTTCAGATTTCTCCCCTTCTTCTCTTAAGAACTAGCAGCCTTAGGGGGAGCATTGGCCATCCTGGGGCAGAGGGTGGTCCTCTTTCAGGGGGTCTGAGACACTGCAGTTGAGAGTCACGGTGCAGGAGTGGAGACGAGGTCCTCTCTGGAAGACTTGAGACTGAGGGGGTGGGGACCAAAAGAATAGTGAGATTTGGAGCAGGCTGGGAGGTGCTGTGGATGGTGGAGGAGGTTCCCAGGTTGTGTGGGAGCAAATGCAAAGCTCTGCTTTTAGTGGTATCAGCTTCATGGCCTGGGAGATGGGATTTTGTTCTTCAAGGGCTGAGCAGGTGGCATAAGGATCAGTATATGCCTTAGGCATGGCATTATCATGCTTGCAATTTGTATGGTGCATTCAGTTTACCAGATGCTTCCACCTCAGCCTGCAATGCATTTCCTGTGTTAAATGATGTAGATGATGAGGAATCTGTTACAAATTATTGCATGGAAGTTCACAGATGTCATTTTAGTCACTTTCGTTGTTAGTAGGACGAAATTCCCAACACCCACAATTTAAAGGAGGAAATGTTTCTTTTGGCTCACAGTTTGTAGAGGTTTCAGTTTATAGTTGGATGGCTCCAAGGCGTGGTAGAAGGGCATGGCAGAGGAGAAACAGCTCGTGACATGACATGCAGGAAGCTGAGAGACCAAAGGAGGAGGGAAGGATATAGATCTTTTCAGGCTGTGCCATAGTGACCTACTTGCTCCCACCAGATATCATCTCCCAGCATGACATTTAGCTATAAACTTAAAAGCGGACTAACCCACTGATGAATACCATGCCCCATGGATCCGATATCCATCCCCCAGAGCCCCACCTATGAGTGCACAAGGCTCTGGGGGGACATCTAGATATAAACCATAATGCATATCCATCCACTCATCTTACTATGGTAAGATGCTTTTGGAAGAGATCTCTGACTGTGGTATGGTTTGATGTATGGCTCAACTTCAACTCTTGGGTTTGCACCTGATCTTGAAACAAAATGGTAGCAAGTATGTTGCTGTGGTTACAATGGGAAAAGTTCTCAGTGTAGAGGCCCACAGAGAGGGTTATTCAGGGTGGGACTTTCTCACGGTGAGACAGAATAAGCATGGTAGAGCTCAAGACTACCTTTGAAGTGACAGAAGGACAAGAACTTCCTGATACAGGTAGTCAATAGAAAGACAATTGCTACTATTGGTGGCCTCTCTTATATTTAACTTTGCCCACATTTAGTCTGGTTTTCTTGTGTGGAAATTCCTTGTTTTAGGGGTATTCCTCTTTCTTTTGGTAGCAGCATAAAGGATTTTCTTTGAGTTACTGTTCTTCCTAATGCTCAGACTACAGGTTTTTAAAATTTTATTTAAAGAGAAAAAAAAGCAAAACAGAAAAAAGGGTAGAAATAATACAGAATTTCAAAAAAGATATTAAGAAATCACTACTTGATAAATTACATATCGTCCTCTTAGAAATAGTTGTTCATGTTACAAAATTAAGGCATACAAAGTGAACAAACAGTGAGGCTTGCAAACAGTTCTGTTCAATGATCCAACAAAAACTTGGTAATATAGTTATCAATCCCACACACTTAAACATATATGCAGTTATATCATTTAGAGCTTTTTCTTTTCCTCTTTTTGCTTTTTAAGTACATTATCTGTTTAGTTATATCATGTTTCATCTTGCTCAGTACCTTACTGATCTGTTTTGTTGTTGTTGTTTCCTTTTTAATCACCTTATATAATTCTGTTGTTTTGTTTTTGAGTTTTTCCTCATCCATGTCACACGGATCAGCTTTGATGGAGTTGGGAGTTTTGGGAGATATTTTGTTACCTTGTTTTCTCATGTTCTATTTTTTAAATTTTTATTTAATTTTTATTAACTTGGAGGTAGTAATATACAACAAAACAGGATGGAATAAAGCCAATTGAGACACTATAGTGAAATTGGTACAAAACATATCACAGCAGGTTATCAGGACAAAAATAATAGGCAGCATTGTATATCTCGTAATCTTCACAATAGTTGTTCTTCTATTAGGTACAGCAAAATCAAAAGAAATACACAACATTATAGAACACATCAAAACAGAATAGTGAATAGAGCAACACCATTAATCAGGACAAAGCAAAACGGTGATAAAAGTATCTGCCTTCAGAGATAGTAGATGGAAACTCCTCCCACTTGCTGTACCACATATGGTCACCTCCCAAGAGATACCCAGATCCCTGGATCCCAATTGTTAGCAGGGTGGGGTGGGGTGGGGGAGATATGGTATGTTTGATTCTAAGACCACGCCCCGGTAGGCGGCAGGCTGGTTGCTGGTTGGCTCAGCGCCCTAAGTTCCAACATGGCGCGGATCTCAGGAAATGCTGTTGCTTCTGGTTTCCCCACCCTGGGGTGGCCATGGCTTGCCAGACCACTCAGACTACAGGTTTTAAGTGAAGATGGAACCACCATTGCTGGTTTTGGGGGTAGATCACATGACCACTCCTGACCAATCAGACCATTGAATTCCCCTAGCCCCAGTGATTGGCTCAGGGGTGGTCACATGACAAGGATTTCTTTGTGGCTATAAAGAGTACCTCTCTTTCTTTCTTAAATCTTTATAGTGTGAAGGGAAAAGGCTCTAGCCACCAGTACCCACTGTACCACCATGAGGGAAGACCTCATTTGAAAGTAAAACTGACAGATCTAGCAAAATCTAGAGGAACAAAACCAGTTTCTGATGTTGTTAACTGAGTCCCTGCCTGGAGTTTGTGTTAGGGTCTCAGCAGGAAACATGAAATACTCAAAAGGGCATACCTGAAGAGAGATTAAGGTCAGAGGTGCGGGGAGGGTTTAATGGAAGTGAGAAAGCATAGAAAAAGACCAAGAGACTGGCAAGAGGGGGGAGCTGTTAGCACCTTTAGTACTAAAGGGAAAGGGGAGAGAATGCTGGGGAGCTGATGATAGCTGGAGCCTGGAGCAGGGGAGGTGGTGACAGGGTAGTGCGGGCGGGCGCTGTGGACTGTGGTGAGGCAGGGAAGGGAGGATGAGCTGGGGGCTGGTGGAGGCTCCAACCTCACCCTTTTCAAGTCTTCCCATTTTCTTCTGGTGGCTGTATTGGATGGACACAGCCAAGATCAGAGACCAAGGTCAGCCTCTTGGATACAGAATAGTGTGGAGAAGGCCAAGATGGGGTCTGGGGTGGGAGAGGTATATGGAAGAATACAGCGGAAAGATGCTGTTGATGACCTGTGAGAGCTGTCAGTGAGGAAAGCCAACAATACTCTTTATGTCAGTCAGCTTTAGGTGGCTGTTCTTTACTCACCCTGCAGGAGCCCTGTGGGGTACATAAATCCTACTAAATAGCACTTATAGTACCTACTGGTTATGTCTCAGCTTCCCTTCCAAATGTGGATGCTTGGGAAATTGGCTCTCATTTTTGTATTTCTGTGTTCTTAGTGCAGTGCCTGGCATGTGTAGGTGCTCAAGCAGCACCCGTGAAAGTGCACTGAACCGGCTCGCACAAGGACAGAAGGTTTGCACGCTCCCCTGTGGTGCTTGGTTGCAGGGTAGTGGGCCACCCTGAGCTGGTTTGCTACTGCTGTGAATGCAGAGGAGACTTGAGCCTCTGGCAAGGGAAGTGTGTGTGTGTGTGTGTGTGTAGGAGTGGAGAGGCCCACCTGTGTTCCAGGCTATGCGGAGTAATTCAGTCAATGTAGACTCTGAGTACTCTAGCCAAGGCAGACTTCCCAAGGGTCAGTGAGGATTGATGGGGCCCAACCCCAATTAAAAGTGTTGTTGGAAATCTTCTGATTGGATTCCCAACCTGTGAAATCCTAAGCATACGGTTGGGGAATGAGGGCAAGATAGATGATGCTAAGATACCAGCACAAAGTTGCTTAATAACATGCAAATAAATACCTCAGGGAAAGGTGAAACTGCAAATCAGAGTGAGAACTTTCAGGGAAGCCTTGTGATTGACTGGGCTGAGTCTGATGCTCATCCCTTCTACCAATCACAGAGGCCATAAAGTCTCAGGGTTTTTTTTTTTTTTTTGGCATCAATTAGGAGAGGAGGTGGAGGTCAGGATCTGAGAAGGAAAACTTGGGATCTGAAATTTCTGACCATTTCAGTCAATCTGGAGTGAGTATTTTTATCTTGTTTTTCACAGATAGCATGGCAAAGATTATTACTGGAGGGGGTAGATTGGGGTTCAATACTGAAGTTGTACCGGATGAGCGATGACACTTGTCACACAGTGGAGATAGTCCCATGGTGATGGCAGCATCAGCAGAGAGGACTGGGAAGACCCTGGTAGGCAGATGGGCCCATCTTGAACTTCTAGTTCCTCTGGGCAGGTGGTCATGATCAGCTCACTGTTTCTGAGCTGTGGTTTCTCCCTGGGGAAGTGTGCACGGTAGCAGCTCACCCAGCCCTCGGGGACACTGTGAAGTGTGAATGAGGTGTTTGTGAAGCCACTGAGCTTGTGCCAGGCACTTACCAGGTTCTCCCTACACACTGGTCTGCTTTCCTCCCTCAGGGGCACCTGGATCAGTTCCTTCAGGGTCTCCACTCAGTCACAGAGGTAGTTTAAGCTGGTCTTTGGTCTCTTCTTGTCTCGTATGTTGCTTATCCCTAAAATGTCAGTTCTCTGGCTTGTAGGATGCTGTCTTTTTTTCATTTCCTGGGATTTGCTTACTCTTGGTGGATACAGTGAAATCACAAGGGAGATTTTAGACATGGGTACTTCTTCAGTGGGGTTTTTATAAACATCCCATTTGGGATTAAAATTGGCTTGTTGAGGATGGGAAAAGGTCCCAGTCATCATCTTCTTCTCCTTCTCCTCCTTCTCCTTCTCCTTCTCCTTCTCCTTCTCCTTCTCCTTCTCCTTCTCCTTCTCCTTCTCCTTCTCCTTCTCCTTCTCCTTCTCCTTCTCCTTCTTCTTCTTCTTCTTCTTCTTCTTCTTCTTCTTCTTCTTCTTCTTCTTTTTTGAGAGTTACCTAGCAACTTTTTTGAGAGTTACCTAGCAACTGTTAGAACTCAGGTGAAGTCTGCTAATTAGATTGATATGGCATATGGCTGGAGAAGAGTTGCTTGGCAACCAGCAGTCTCCTGGACCTCGCTGCAGAATTTGGCAGACAGCATCCGCTCCACCTCGAGAAGGCTTCCCTCAAAGTTGCTTGCTCATTGAAATCTGCATCAGTGTTCATTCATGTTCTGCCTGCCTGCCTGTGTCTCCTCTCTCCTCTTTCTTTCTTTCTTTCTTTCTTTCTTTCTTTCTTTCTTTCTTTCTTTCTCTCTCTCTCTCTCTCTCTCTCTCTCTTTCTTTCTTTCTTTCTTTCTTTCTTTCTTTCTTTCTTTCTTTCTTTCTTTCTTTCTTTCTTTCTTTCTCTGCATCAATCAGTACACCAGCCAAAACAAAGTTGAACTTTCTGGGGGCAGCAACAAGATGTGATGGAAAGTGCATGAGTTCTGAGCCAAAGAACTGCATTGCCAGCCCATTCTGCCACTCCTTGGTTCCATGAATTAGAAAAGTTAACTTATTTCAGTCAGATTTTTCATTTATACAGTGCAAGTTCATAAAGCCGAGCTCAGAAGACTATTGTGAGGTTTAAATGAAGCAAGACCCTGAGTGCTTGACGTGTGGTGATACCAACATTTCTTCCCTCCCATTGCCAATTAGATTTTCTAAATGCCGTACGGAATCACAAGGCCTGAAATATTAGAAATACAAGTGTAAAACAAACATTACGGAGGAATATACAGTGGTTATTAACACACGCTGTTGTATTTTACATAAATACACTGCAAATGATTTCTCCTGCTGGTTCTTTAAACCAGACAGACGTGGAGGCATCGAAAAAGAGAACAAAATATTTTTGGGCCTTGATGAAGGTTTTTCCACCTGTGTCTTCCTGCCTATGAAAGGCGCTGTCAGATCACATATGTTCTTACGTGGGAGATGGAAAGGCATGGTGGTAAGCGGAGATGTTCATGCCCTAATCTTCAGAGTCTGCAAATACATTCCTCTACCTGGCAAAGGGATTTTGTTGATGTGATTAAATGAAGGTCACTTCAGGTGCCGGATTACACCAGGACCTCTCTTCCACCTCTTCCAGGGCGATGTGTGATTAAATGAAGGCAGTGATGACTGTAGATTGTCTCGAGGGTCTTTATAGGAGAAAGAAGGAGCTAGGAGAGGAGGTAACGAAGACCACAGAGCAGGAGTTTTGATGATGGTCCACTACTGAGTAGAAGGAGGACAGATCACAAGTCAAAACATGCAGGTATCCTCTGAAAGCCAGAGAAGGCAGGGGACCAACCCTAGAAGTTCCAGGAGGAGGGCAGCCTTGCCAATCTCTTGATCTCAGCCCAGGGAGAGCCACTGTGAGCTTCTGATCTTCAGAACCGTCCAATAAAAAATCATGTTATAGGGCCGGGATTATAGCTCAGTGGCATGAACCCCTGCATGGCAAGTGTGAGGCCGTGAGTTTGAACCCTGATACAAAAAAAGAAAAAAAATCACGTTATTTCTAATTTCCGGAGCTTGTAACAATCTGACTGTTAAGGTGACTTTGAGAGGTTGTGGGCAGCACTTAGATACCTGGATTCTTGACCTCGCCATGCTCCCGTGATGCCTGTTGAGTGGAGGCAACCTGATCCTTTTCTCTGGCTTTCCCGTCTCATCTGTTTGCTGAAGGTGCCGGATTACACCAGGACCTCTCTTCCACCTCTTCCAGGGCGATGTGTGAGCAGCTCCCTGTCCCTGGACTGTCTCACGGAGAGCCATTTGGAGTGACTGACTAAACGGTGTCCCTTGGTGCTGTGGAGGATTGGTGTTCATTCAATAAACAGGGGCTCAATAGGCGCCAGGTGCTGTGCTAATTGCTGGGACCATAAAGACAATTAAGCTGTTTTTGCTTTTGCAGAAGGAGAGTCCTGTCAGAGAGGAGAGGGAAAGGGGGAGGCACAGGGAAGAACACACAAGGTGGACCAGCAGACCAGGGATGGTAGAGGCAGGGCTGGCGGCATGACTGTGTGAAGGTGACAGCAGGAATTCCAGGAAGAGGCGAAGGTGTTCAGCAGGAAGGGCAATGGGTGACAGGGAGGGAGACATGGGCCTGTGGTTGGCTGGGTCATGGATCTCACCCCACTGAGGAAAGCTGCACTCAGGAACTGAGGGCCCTCAGAAGCCACATGGAGGGAGGGAGGAGGAGGGGTGCCTTTGTGAGGTTCTCCGTGGGGCAGGGTGTCCTTCATGTGCTGTGATTATTTTGCATTCTGATATTTTAAAACTAGTCAGGCTATGGGATAGAGAGGTTTCTAGCAAGTCACTATTATTTTGTGGGTTTTATGTAATGTGAAGACTTAGAGACTAAAAAGTTTTAAAGCTTTAACTCTGGAGTGAGACTATTTTGCATTTGATCTTGGTTCCATCGCTTTTTGGCTGTGTGACCTTGGGCAAATTGCTCAACCCTTTGGCACCTCAGTTTCCTCATCTGTAAGATGGGGATAAGGCTAAAATTACCTTAAAGAATTCAATGATCATAACGAACGCTGTCCAGAGTACAGCCAGTCTTTGCTATTATAATTTCTCACAAGATCCCACACACCAGCGTCTGTTCTGACAGGAGTCTGTTTGGTGTGAGGGAGGGGTTCTCTGAGGCCTCGTCTGGGGGCCTCATTACTGGGTGTAGTAAGGCTGCCAAGGTGGACCTTATTAAAATAACACCTCTGTTTGGCAGCAGAGACCCCCAAGGAGGCCATTAAGGTGACACTCTGAGGTATTTCAGGCTTGTTCTCTGCGTCTGTCTGCCCCCAGCTGAAGAGGCCTGGCAGGGTAGCCCAAGGCAAAACTTGTGTGGAGGCCACGCTGCGTCTCTGGTTCCCTCTCCTCTCTCTCAAGTGGCTCTGCTGAGCTGTTTAACCTTGGGCAAAACTGTCTCTTTGAGGCTTAGCTTCCTCCTCCATAAGCAGGAGATAATAACATTGCCTTTTCTTGACTCAAAGGTTGGTTCATTCATTGTGTTACTTATACATGACTACATGATTGCGCCAACATTTAGTGGCTAGAATAACATTTTGTTATCTCCCCGTTTCCGCTGGTCAGGAATCTGGCTAAGTTCTCAGCTGGGCACCAGTGGCTCTGGGTCTCTCAGGAGGTTGCCGTCAAACTGTGACCAAGGTGCTGTCATCTTAAGTGTCACAGGACTGCAACTTCAACCTCAGTCTCTGGGCCCTTATGTCCTGAGTGAATCTACTAGGACCCCCTTAACAAATACCACAGGTGGGGTGTTTAAACATGGCTCCTCTCTGTACCGGTCTTTTCACACAGTAGATAAAGCTATAGGTGAGTAGCCTGTCTCCCCCACCCGAATGCAGGCTCCAGGAAGTTCAGAATTTTGGAGCCTCTTTTCTCATGCTTCTGAAGCCTGGAAGTACCAGGCCAAGGTGCTGGCAGGGTTGATTTCTCCTGAGGCCTCTCTCCTTGTTCAGAGATGGCTGTCTTTTTGCTGGGTCCTCTTTGTGCCCAAGCAACCCTGGCATCCTCTACTCCTTCTCTATTAGTTAGGACCTTGTTCTCATGTCATCTAACCCAAACCCTCTCTTTAGAGTCCCCACCTCCAAATCAAGTCCCCTTAGGGGCTGGGGCTCCAGGTGTGAATTTTAGAGGAACACAACGCCATCTTGAGCAGTTACCGCCTGTGTTTCCCCATAAGCTGCCTGAGTGTCCTCATGACGTGATGGTCAGAGATTGCAGAAAGAACTGGAAAACACTCCCACAACACTGTCTTTCGTGACTTCATCTTGGAAGTCATGTCCCGTTGCTTCTGTCGTGTCCTACTGTTAGAACTGCTCGTCAGACCCGCCCATCTTCAAGGAAGGAAATTTTAGCAGGGCCCACATTCCAGGAGGCGGCATCACGATGGGACACCCTGGGGGCTGCCCACCACAGCCATTCATTCATGCAGCAAGAAGTTCCTGCTGTAGGCCCCTTGGGATACGACAGCAAGTGGGACAGGACAGATTCTGTGCTTCCTAGTGCCTGTATTCTGGTAGGCAGATAGGCTACATATCTATGGCTCTATTAGCATCATGTAAAATGGAGCTATCCCTGTCACATCCATTAAATGGGCTGGGGGTCATGGGAGAAACAGGGAAATGTTCTGGTTACCAACACTTGCTTCAGGAACTGTCTTGCAGAACCAACCCAGCCAAACAGCCGACCCTATCATGATGGTGTGTGTGTGTGTGTGTGTGTTCACGCACATGCGCATGTGTGCATGTGTGTGTGTGTGTGTGTGCTGTTACTGGCTATTGAGCCCAGGGCCTTTACCCTGAGTCCATCCGCAGCTCTTCTTTATTTTTAGACAGTCTTGCTAAGTCACTACGTTGCCCACTCTGGGCTAGAACTTGTGACCCTCCTGCCTCAGTCTCCTGGACTGCAGGGAGAAACTGCCAGTGCCCACCACGACTCTCCAGCCCCCACAAACATTAGTATCAAAGAAGCTTCTTTCAAAACAAGGTCACATAGGTCATTGTTTTCCAGATATAGCAGAAGCCACCCTGGCCTGGGCGCCTGTGTCCTGGGTTACAGTCTTGATCTTTCCTTAGTCCCGTATAAAAGTTCCTTTAATGGAAAGTGTCTCTATGTTTTTGTTCGACTTTGGCAAAATAAATACCTAGATCTAGATCTCTGCAGAAATATTCTTCCACTTCTACAGGTGTAGGGTCAGGGTGGCCGGGCCCCTCAGGGAACACAGAATAGAAGAGGGGATGGTGGTGTGACCTAGACCGGTGCCTGAGAGCAGCTCTAAGGGGATGAGGGGGGCAGCAGGTGTCTGGGGTTGGGGGACAGTCTCTGCTGCTTTGTTGTATGAGTCAAAATCCCGTGCGTGGAAGTGTCTTGTAAGTGGAGATGTTACATGCAACTGTGAAGTGGTGGTGTTGTTATTACTGACAGTTTTTGTGACCCCCTGTCATGGGTTATGTCGGTGGCCCCCAGGCCTCATGTATTTGCATTGTGCATTTGTGATTAGTTCATTGTCTAGTGCTTGGATTGGTAGTGTCAGTGCTACACCCTCCCAGAGGGTGGAGCCAGGATGTGAAGTAATGGCAGGAAGAAGGTGTGTCTCTCTCTCTCTTGCTGGTTCCCGCTTGCTGTTTGCAGCCGCCATGAACTGTGGCCCCGCCATGCCACCCTGCCTTGGAGCCAACTGAGTATGGACTGAAACCTCCAAAAACTGTAAGAAATAAATCTTTCCTTTCCCAACTTTGGGCATCAGGTATTTTGTCTCAGCGATGAGTAAAAAGTAACTAAGACACCCCCTCCACCTCTTACCGCCCCCCCAATTTTCCGTTAAGGGATTAACTGGTAGATATTGTTCAGTACCTACACAACTAGTCTAATTTTTTCAAGGAGTGTCCTTTTATCACTTAGAACATCCTTCTTTAAGCTGTTTAAAATTTGGACCCTATTCTCGGTCGTTAAAACCCTTACCCCTGCTTTTTTTGGTTTGCTTTTGTCTGATGTATATTTGTTCATTCACTTCCTCAACTTCCTGCTTGTCATTTTATGTTTCTCTCTTATAAAGAGATATTTATAATTGGATATATAATTGGATTTTTTTCAGGCCTGCTTTAAAACCTGGCTTTGCCCTTCATGACAAAATTTCATAGGTCTTACACGTATCTGGTATCTAGGATGTATGGCCTCATCCTGCCATTTAATTTTATGTGTTCTATTTATTATATCTTTTATTGGGTTCCTTATTTCTCCTTTACTTATATTTTATAAATTGATGATGTTTCTCTTATTTTTCTCCTCCAGTGAACTGGAAGTTTTAAAAAGAATTCGTATTTCACTAGTGTTTACATGTAACATTTAATATACATATTTAAATGTATTTCTACAATTACAAAAATGGACAGATGATTATGTCTCTAGTTTTGTTGAAATAATTGAAATTTTAGGTTTTTGTTATTAACTTTTTTAGAGTATGCCACATATTGCAAGAACCCATGAACACTTGCACTGCAGTTTCAAATCACATTTTAATAATTTATTTCAGCTTAATTATTAATAAATGTTTTAATTTCATTGAATTGTGGGGAGATAATTTTGTTTCTCCTAGTTCATCTGATTAGAGGAGGGACCACTTAAAAATAGTTTCTTATATTCCCCCAGAGCCTCTCACATAGTAAGGCACCCCCTAACAATAAAGGAGACACAGTTTTAATGTATTAGCATTCCAGTGGCTGGGACAAAATACTAAAAACCTGCAATTTAAAGGCGCAAAAGTGTATTCAGTTCACAATTTCCCATGGGTCCAGTCCAAAGTCGGCTTGCTCCAAGGCAGGAAGAGAATGATAGATGGGCCTGCAGAGGGCTAATCAACCCATGGCAGCCAGGAAGCAGAGAAAGGAGGATTTAGAGACAAGAATACACTCTTTGAGGCCACGCCCCCATGGCCCACCTCCAATCAGGCCCCTCCTCCTACAGGCCCCTCCTCCTTACAGCTCATTCAGCCATGAACCCATCAGTGGGTGGATCCACTCATGGCCATGGGGCTACCATAATCCAGTCAGCCCCTAAACCCATCTCTAAACACATGAGACTGTTAGGGGACTCTAACCCTAAACCCTAACACCTGACCCTGAAGTTGGACTTACATTTGTCTAGACTCTGACACTTACTAGTTCCATGGATTTAACCACTAGTTCTCACCACTGGCTTCTTCAACTCTGGGGTTGGAATAACTTGGCAGGCTGGGGAACAAGAGAGGATGGAAGCTGTAGGATGCCTTCGCCGTTGCTGCATGGGTAGAGAAGGAAGAAACATGGATCATGAGACCATGATGCTATGAAATCTGTCAGCCACAGGTTAAATATTGCGTGGTTTCTCTGCTATGAGAAACTAGATATGAATAAAGAGCATATCAAAATGCATAGTAGGAAACAGACAGATGTCACGGAGATGAGAAGGGGATCTTAGGAGGGGGAGACAGGGAGAGTGCAGGGAAAAGAGAAGTAAAAGCGATCAAGATGCAGGGTGTGATATGAAGGTGTAGATAGCTGTTTTGAGGAGAATGAGAGATACTATGACAGCCATTCTTGGCTTCCCTAATGTCTGGTCCTGAAGACCTGAAATGCCCTCCTCGTCCTGCTCAGATCAATTCCATACTAGGTTGTTTCATGTGGATTCCCTGTATGTGACAATATGGACAACTATTTGGAAGAAAACAAGAGTCAATATGATAGTGAATATCTCCGATTGTCTAGTTTTGAAATTTTTGTCTCTTACATTGCATTCTTGTGATCTACTTTGCTCTGTTTTGTTGTGTTTAATTCTACCCTTTTGATATAATTGCATGTATATTTGAGTGGGTAAGACGGATGACCATATTGCTGTTTTTGTCAGATTGTGGAGCAGAACTGTTAAGAGTCTCACTTTTTGAATGTCTACATGTTTTAACTTTGTAATTTGAACAACTATTTCCAAGAAGTCAGTATGTAATTTGTCAAGTAATAATTTCTTAGGATTTTTTGTTGTTGTTTTTTTCCTTTTTTCCTTGGAATTCTGTATTGTTGCTACCCTTTATTCTGTTTTTTTTTTCTCTTTAAATAAAATTTAAAAAAGATGCAGGGTGTGATCCCAGCACTTGGGAAGCTGAGGCAGGAGCATCATTGTGACTTCAAGACCAGCGTGAGCTACATATTGAAACCTTGTCTCAAAAAGATCACAAAACAAACAAACAAACAAACAATCAAGATGTGACATGGACAGTGTATGCTTCCATTCCTCAAGATGAATGTGATTACTGGGGCACCACAAACATTTACAGTACTACTAATGATAACAAAAAAGAATAAATCTTGAAAAAGCTGAGAGACCGTGAGATGTGTTCCAGCTGTGAAGACCCTTCCCTGGAGTCATCTCGTCCGTCTATTTTATTTTGTTTTTTGGTGGTGCTGAAGACCAAATCCTGGGAATCACACAAGCTAGCTGAATGTCCTACCACCGGGTTGTATCCTTGGCTTCCAGTTACAGGTGCTAGGAGAAAGCGTGGTTTGTGGTTTCCCAGCCGGGTGGACATGGCCCGGGGTGCTTGCTTGTGCTGCCCAGCTATCCACAGCAGCCCGCCCCGGGCAGACAGCACCCGAAAGGAGAGCTTGGGTTTGGCAGGAGCCACTTGGTTTCCAAGGAGCTGTTGCATAGTCAGACTGATTTCTGCTCTCTGTAACACAACCCGAGGACAGTTTGTCTTTTCTCTCCCTTCCCATCCTCTGTTTGCCTGACCTCTTGGCTCCCCTTTTATTGTTACTTTAAAAGTTTTAAGGTTTTCCTTTATTTAAAAAGCCCAGCAGTTTTTCTTCCTTCTTCTTTGTTTAATCTGGGAGCTCACACCTGATGTTTATGTGCTTTCTATTTTTCACAAGAATGAGAGATGTCCCTGAGACCTTGCCTGGTTTTCTGCCGGTGCCGCTTGTTACCTCCGGCATCTCTTTGTTTCCTTTCTCCGGCATTTCTGCCCGTGTGTTTCGCATCCCTCAGGGCCCAAGGGAAGCTGAGTTGGATTTGCTCTGCACCGCGTCTCCCTTAGGGCTTCCTCTGCCCAATGCTAGCGTGGCGTCCAGAGGTGAGGCAGCCCTTGCTGTACCTGAGGTTCCTTTCTCACCCAGACTTTTTATTTTAAATTTGCAGAAACATGGCCGAGGCAGTACAAGATTCCCAAATACCTTGCCATAGTCTACTAGAAACATCTTTTGGTGGAATATGATTCATGGAGTCACAGAGTTCAGGGTTTAACAGCTTTTCTCTACTCATTTCCAGGACCTGACCTGGGATCCCACACTATATTTAATCATCGCCCAGGTAGAGATCACCCACTGGCAACAAAACGCTTGCAACCCTCAGCTGTAAACCCCCCATTAAGGCAATCCTGCCCAGCCTAGCTAAGCAGTCCTGAAAATGCAGGATCACTGGAAACTGCGTGAGATAAAAAGAAATCTTTTTCCTTAGCAGAAGAGGGACTTCGGTGAAGCCAAAGTAGATGACCTGGTCAACCTACACCGTTGTTGGCACAATGCAGGTGTTCCTGGGAGGTTAACCAGGAACAGGCCCTGGAAAATGCATTCCTGAGATACCTGCATTTACGGAGACCCCTTTCTAAGCCTTCTCTCCCTTCTAAAAATCCCACCTCTCACCCTGAAGGTACAATTTCTCTGTTGGGGACTTGCTCGCTGTCCCTTTTGGCAGTGACCTCTAATCTGGATAAACTCTTATCTTCTCTTATTCTGATCTTGGTAAATTCTTTGCCCACCCATGGCACAAGCCCTCTGTATGGTGTCCTGGGAGGGGCAGTAGATTCTTAGCTCCCACCCCGTCTGTGACAGTTTCTGAGTATTTTATGTTTTTCATGTCTTTCAGTGTTTTGAAGATCACCCCATTTTGATTTAGGAGAATGCAAATTTTCCTGCATTTGGAAGGAAGGAACAATCTATTAATGATATTTTGCTTTCTCAGTGAAAATCTGCTCCTGGTAGCACTATCAACGTCCTCAGAAGCTTATTTAAAGGAGAGTTGGGGCAATGATTTTTCTTTCTTGTTCAGGAGTTTGACTGGACAGCATTTGATTTCTTACCTCCATGACCCTGAGTTAAGGTACGAACAAGGAGTACACAGAGCTGGCAGGTTGTGATGCCTCTGGGCCTTAGTGAACTTGTATATGTTTGCACCCACACACCACTGGACTAGAATTGGCAAAAACTAGCATTTTTTGCAGGTACCATACTCCTGAAGCCTGGGGATACATGTCCCTTTTTGTGTCCCCTTACCTCTCTCTTTGCAAGGATGCAGAATCTAACAACAAGTAGTGGCTGTCACAGATGTTAGAACCCAGAGACCACGAACCAATGGTTTGTTTGAGTGAAGACTCGGGGATGTCTTACTGAAGCACACCAAGACCTTTCTACATCAGCATACTGGGGAATTTGGTTATAGTGAGTATCAAAAGGTTCCTGAAGGGAGAAAGATACAGCAAAGAAGCACCGTGTCAGGGGTACTTTTCTCTCTCTCTCTCTTTTTTTTTTTAAATAATTTTATTTAAAGAGAAAAAAACAAAACAAAACAGAATAAAGGGTAGCAACAATACAGTATTCCAAGGAAAAAAGGAAAAGAACAACAACAAAACCTAAGAAATTATTGCTTGACAAATTACATAATAACTTCTTGGAAATAGTTGTTCAATTTACAAAGTTAAAACATGTAAAGTAGACATTCAAACAGTGAGACTGTCAACAGTTCTGCTCCACAATCTGACAAAAACAGCAATATGGTCATCCATCTTACCCACTCAAATATACATGCAATTATATCAAAAGGGTAGAATTAAACACAACAAAACAGAGCAAAGTGGATCACAA
>PVJX010006639.1:0-76270 GCA_004027295.1 Dolichotis patagonum
AACTTGCGAGAAAAGGCTAGCATCTGGTTCTCTCCCCAGTCGCCTGTGCATAGTGCCTACTAGCAGGGAGGTTTTAGCTTCTTGTTGACCTCTTGTTCCCTTTCCCTGAAGTCCCAAAAGGTGCCAACTCACAGGAAAAGGCTGATATCTGTCTCTCCCCACAGCAGCCTGTTCATGGTGCTGACTCATAAGGAGGGCTTGCTTCTTGTTGACTTCTTGTTCTCTGCTCCTGCAGTCTGCCCAGATTCTCTTTAGGAAATGATGGAAGACTTACTGGCTCAAAGTGTTTAAGGAAAATTGGCCAATTACTGACTAACCACTTACTAACTTATGCTGACCTAGGGGACTCCCCTAGGAAGTCATGCTTAAAAGTAAGAACAAGAATTTAAAACAAAACAAAACCCTAACTGAGATTTTTAGTGGCTACACACTGCAGGAAGGACAAACTACATAATCCAGGATAAGCACTAAACAAAGAATATGAAAACAAAAGTCAAACAAAAATGGGAGGATCCAAGTCCATAATTATTAAAGTACATTACCTTAAATTTTGAGTTATGAACAAAAACATATGGGTGGTGGTGGTGGGGAGAACAGAACAGAAGAATAAAAGCAGCTAGTGGATATTGTCACTGAGGTGATTCAGTTGTTGGATTTAGTAGACAGACTTTAAATTAGCTATTATAAATATATTCAAAGAATTTAAGGAAATTACCTTTAAAGAATTTAAGTAGGATAACAGTGACTCATTAAATAAAGAATACCAATAAAGAGGTGGAATTTATATAAAAAAAGAACCATATAGAAACCGTGGCATTTAAAAGAATAAAAATAAAAATAAAAATAAAATTTTGCTATGGAGATTCAATAGCAAGTTTAAATTGAGAGAAGAAAAACTAGTCAATAAACTTGAAGCAAGATCAATATAGAAAATTAAAAATACTGATGGTATATGGTAAGATTACTAATTTTCTCTATCTCCTCTCTTTTTTCACTACTGTGTCAAATCCAAGTCCTTTTGAATGCCAGGCAAATGATCTGCTACGGAGCTACATCCCCAGTCCAAGATTATCAACTTTTGTTCTTCATGATTACAAAAATTTTATTCATACATTCATTTATTCTTTCAATGAACAGTGACATAGAGCTTAACATATGCCAGGTACTGAGTAGAGTAGTAACAAAATTGTAGTCCAGGCTCACAAGGAGCTCAAAGAAAAAAGAGAATGCAATAAGAGAATACTCAAATAGCTATCACTGTAAAACAAGTAAACTATGGCAAAGAGTCACCCAACAAATATTTTTTGGATGGCTAGGCAAACATATAAGAAAAACATAATGCAAATTAGTGAAGATCAAGAGTCAGGGATAAAGAAAGAAAATGAAAAGCAGACCTAGTACAATTCAAAGTTCAAAGTAATTCAGAATTTAGTAGAGCTTTATAGAATAAGGAACCTACTGCAGACAAAGAGGGTTGGTGACACTCAGAATATTTCCCACATAAACAGGTCAAACAAGGCAATCAAAAAGTGCCTAGCATTTAAAGCAAGGAAATGACAAAGCTTGTATCAGTACTTGCTTTAGAATTCCCAATGTTATATGTAAATTACCAAATTTATGGACAGTAAACAGGTTTTCCTCTAGATTCTGTTTCTAAACAGCAATAGTTAATCTTTGAAATGGTATACCACAATTACTCTCTAGCCTATTGCTCCTGGTTTTATACTAGGCAGAATAGTATTTATACCAGGACCACGAGGAAAAGGTAGATATGGGATACAGAAGATATACAAGTATTATTTTTAGAACATCAGCAACTCTGTACTAGAAATACACCAAAATTTCTCCCACTTTGCACATTAATTTGAACAGAACGCAAAATGCTTTATCAATGAGAAAATGTATTTTTCCCTACACGAGATTCAACAGCAAGTTTAAACTGAGAGAAGAAAAACCAGTCAACAAACTTGAAGCAAGATCAATATAGAAGATTCAGTCGTAAGAACTGTGGATAAGTAATAAGCAAGAGCCAAGAATAAAAGAGTTTCCCAACTTACATACCAGAAGGACTTTTTTTTTTGGTACTGGAGACTGACCTCATGACCTCACGCTCGCCAGACAGGAACTTATGCTGCTGAGCTAAACCCCTGGTCCTGTAATATTTTTCAAGTTAGAGAGTTCTACAATTAAAAATCAAAATATGCTCATATTTTGGTCAGTCATAGTGGCATAGGTCTGTAATCCCAGCATTCTAGGAGGCTAGGTAGGAGGATATTCAATCTCAACTTGGGCATTTTGCTGAGACCCTATCTCAAAGTAAAAAGTTAAAAAAGGCTGAAGATGTAGTTCAGTATCAAGGCCTTGGTTTCAAGTCTCCAGTGCGGCAAAAAGAAAAAAAATGAAGTTTATTTATTTAATAAATCTACTATACTCTGGACCAGAGGTAGCAAACCTATGGCATATATGCCACAATGGGCTGTTTCTATCATTGAAAACTCTAAAAGGTTCAACATCACTGCTCTAAGACCTTATAAGAGTGAGACAGATATAAAAACCCTAATACATGCCTTTGAGAAGCCCATACTCTAATTGTGAAAGCAGAGTCCAAGAGACAGAAGTCCAAGAAAAAGAATGTAAAAAGAGGAACTTTTGTTAAAGATAGCCAACTGAACACAAAAATTCATCTAACTTCTACAAACTATGAAAGTAGAAAAGATTATAAATCAACAAAATCAAAAGAGTTGGGAAGACTAAAATAGAAATGGAGAGATGTCCACCAAACTTTATACAAAAAGTATTTGGAAAAGAAATAACCAGTTGGTTCTATTGTTTCTGCCAAGTTCCCACAGTGACGGAATCTAAATTGAAGCAAGTAAGCTAGTTCATTCCTGAGTGCCTCAGAAAAGCTCTGGATATGAGGAAACAGGAATTTTTAAAGATTGGAGGGGGAGGTGGAAAATTCTCTAAAATAGATGACTCTGACTCTTGCACCCCAACAACAGCATCTGGCACCTGCCTCTTCTCCAGACAGAAGGAAGACTTATTACTGTCTGGAGACGATGAACCAAAGACTTCCTGAACTCAAGAACACCAGCAATAACTAGAAATGGTAATAGAATGTCTTACTAAAAATAAGAGATAAATGTCTATTCTGCTAATGATAAACAATCCAGCCCTTTCCAGGATGGGTTCTGAATATGTGAGCTTATGACTCCCAAACTTCCTCCCACAAAAGTTGAAAGCAAATGTATTTAGAAAAACTGACCTGGCTTAAGAAAAAAAACTGGAGGAAGGAGCTAAAGATGGCGGACTGATAAGCAGCAGGATACGGAGCCTCTCTGAGAGAGACAGCTCAGATGCCAGAATAAAACATCCTGGAGAGATCCAGACAGAAGGAGATGGATTCCCGCAACCCAGGAAGAAACTGAAGGGAAAAGAGCTGCTAAAATATGAAGTCCCAGGGCTACCATTAGAGAAGCTAAGACCAGCGGTAACAGTGCTCTCGCAAAGCCACCTGAATTCTTGCAGCCGAGTCTGGCCTGTGCATCTGAACCCGCGCCCATGCAACTGGCCTGAGCGGCTCTGCGCGTGGAGCTGAGCCATCCCACTAGTGACTCATCCGGAGCCGAGTGTGAACTCTTGCCGCAGCTGCGCTAAAGTTGGAAGCTGGAGAGACCAAAGGAGAATGGAGCCAGAGAGGGACCGGCATTAACCCATGGTGAGTGCTGGGAATAAGACCCTCCCACGGGTGTGGGGCAACCAACTGGACGACATTTTGGAGTCAGGCAGGTTGGCCCAAACTTGGTAAGGCAGTGACTTCAGCTGGTTGCTCCCCTCCCAGAGCAGATTGGTGGGATGTGCTTGGCCTGGGTCACACCCTGGACAAGGACCCAATAAGTCATCCCAAATTGATTCCCTACTTGCAGCACACACTGACGCAGTGAAGGCCCACAAAGGTTGACTGGCCCAGAGGGGAGGGGCCAGCATACACTGCCCCTGCCTGCACCTCAGTTACTGACAGCAGACTGGAGAGGCCAGAAAACCCTGGCCAGCACACTTCAGAGGAGCTGTAACCAACAGGGAAAGGGGCTGAGAACTATACTGTACACTTGTATGGAAGGAACCAAAAACATGACAAGAGAAAGAAATAAGAAAAAGTCCCCAGCCCCCAACCCTGAGAACATTGATCCAGGAGAGGTAAATACAAGAGATTGAGGGCAGCAAACATGCAACATCAAACACAGCATCAGTGGATATAAAGAGATACCTTTGGGACCTTGTAGACGAGCTCAAAACCGAAATATTAATTCAAGTTAAGCAAGATATAAGTAGATTAATAAAAGAAATGCTAAGCACCTCTCAAGAAGACACAGACAGAAGAATGGAGGAACACAAAAGAAGAAGAGAAATGTTCGATGAAAAATATAAAGAAAACCTACAATACGTGAAGCAGATTCAAAGAGATTACCAAGAAACTAAAAACTCCATTGAAAGCTGGCAAAACTGCTTGAAAGAAACTAAGGATATGCAATGTGTGACTAGGAAAGAAAAGATCTCTTAAAAATAACAAGGAAATAGGCAGTAACCATACAAAGGCTAGAAGACAGGAGGGTCTATAACCTACAAATAAAAAATGTGAATGAAGAATCAGGAGTCAAAACAAAGGAATTACAAAGGCTATTCACAGAAATAATTAAGGAAAACTTCCCAAACATAACAAAAGGAAATGATATGCAGATTTATGAAGCATACAGAACTCCAGCCACCTACAACCAAAACAGAGCTACACCCAGACACACAATAATCAAGATCCCAGAAATTCCATATAAGAACAGAATATTAAAAGCTGTCAGAGAAAAGAAACAGATTACCTATAAAGGAAAACCCATCAAAATCATGGCAGACTTCTTGACACAGACCATCAAATCAAGAAGAGCTTGGAGCAAAGTAATCCAAGCCCTGAAAGAAAATAACCTCCAGACCAGATTGATGTACCCTGCAAAACTGTCTCTAGAAATTAATGGAGAAACAAGATGCTTCCATGACAAAGAGGAACTGGGGGAATTCGTGACCACCAATCCAACCATACAAAAATACTGAAGGACATTCTAGAAAGAGAGAAAAAGAATACAAGGATTTCAGGAACAGTGGCAGAGAGGCCTTGAATGGAGCAGACAGTGGAATGAAAGAGGAAAATAGACAACCAATGGCAAAAAAATAGAATAGTAGAAATGAGGCAGAGAAGATTGGCTGTAATCTCTAACACAGATGGCCTTGATATACTAACAAAAAGAAACACAGGCAGAGTAGATCAGGAGATAGGGTCCATCGAGATGCTCTGTATTGGAAACATAACCTGAAAGAGGGTTTATGGACAGAAAGTCAAATATGAGAAAACAATGCTCTGTGTGACAGGGAATCAAAGAGAAATAGGGGCAACTCGATCAGCACCTGCAGATAGGTTGAAAAGACATGATACTTTTGTGCAGTAGAACTATTCAGCTATAATGAAGGAAAACCTTGAGGCTTTTATAGGTAAAGGAATACAACTTGAGATCAAGCCCAGGAGTGAGAAGGTTCAGAACCAGTTAGGGTAAATAGCATGTTGCTCCCCCCAATCTAAAAAACTAAAGACCAGAAAGATGAATTTACTTTGTCCATACAACTCAATAAGGTCTTGAGATTGTTATATACTAACAGGTAATGACAACCAAGAAGAAACCACAGAGAGGAGTCCTTTCAGATATCACATTTATTATATCAAGTGTGAAAGTCAATCAAAGAATGGAATCACATATGTGACAAACATATATGACATATATACATATATGACGTATATACATATATATATACATATATGTCATATATATACATATATATATATACATATATGACAAACTTTATAATCAGGAGGTCATTAAGGAGGATATTCATGCTTATTTGCCTGGTAACAAGAACTATCACACATAACTTTGCAAAAATCACAACCTTACACACACAAAAAAACAAAACACCCTCTTCTACATGAATATCTATGGAGTAATTGCCTACCTAAACTTAGACTGGTAACTCCCTTTATAACTGATCTTGGTAACCATGGACAATTGCTTCAATACAACTTACATACTTCTCTCATTTTGCTTTAAAAACTTTGCCTTCTTTTGCTCCCCCAGATATACCCATGGTTCAGCATGGTACCCACATCCCAGATTACATTACACTGTAATTCCAGAATAAAATCTTTGTTTTTAAAAAATTCAGTGTCTCTGTCACCATTTGAGGTTGACAGAAGAACTATGATCCTTTTAATATGTTGTTAAATTTGGTTTGCTAGCATTTTGTTGAAAAATCTTTTGCATCTATGCTCATCAGGGATATTGACCTATAATTTTTCTTATAGTATCCTTGTCTCACTTTTGGTTATCAGAGTGATGGTAACCTGCTAAAATGAGTTTGGAAATGTTTCCTCCTCTTCAATTTCTCAGAATAGCTTGAGACTTCCTTTTCTTTTTGATGGAGGTATTTATCACCACAAAGTTCCCCCTTAGAGTTGCTGTTTGTATATCCTCTAAGTATTGATATGCTGTGTTTCCATTTTAATTTGGCTCCATAATTTTTTAATTTCCCTTTGGTTTCTTCAACCCACCAGTTGTTCAAGAGTGTATTAATTTTCACATATTTTTGAATCTTCTCAATATTTTTATTATTAATTTTTAGTTTTGTGGCATTTTGGTTATAAGATTACTTAGTATGTTTTTAATGTTGTTATATTTGCTTAAGCTTGTTTTGTGGCCTAACACATGATCTATCTTGGAGAATGTTCCATGTACACTCAAACATATATTCTGATGTTGTTGAATGGGATATTGTGTAGAGATGTATATTAGGTTCATTTAGTCTAGAGTGTTACTCAACTCCGTTGTTCTCTATTGATTTTGTCTGTATGGTTAGTACATTGTTGAAAGCAGGATACTGAAATGTGCTATTATTATATTGCTACCTCTTCCTTCTTTATATAGGCAGGTGTTCTGATGTTGGGTGCATATGTATTTACAAAAGTTATAGCATCTTGATTTGATCCTTTTATAATTATACTCCTTTGTCTCCTGTGACATTTTTTGAGTTACAGTCTATTTTGTCTGATGTATGTATATGTATCACCCAGCTTTCTTTCTGTTATCATTCACAAGTAGCATCTACATACATCCATTTGCTTTCAGCCTATGTGTGTTCTTATAGCTAAAATCAATTTCTTGTGTATAGCACATAATTGGATTTTGTTGCTATATCCATTCAGTCACTCTATGTCCAGGTTAGAAAATTCAGTCCATTTATATTTAATAATTGATATGCAAGATATTGCTATTTTTCACCTTTACTGTTTTCTGTTTTGTAGTTCCTTTTTCCTATTGTTTCTCTTTTGTTGTCTTCTTTGGTAGCTGATTACTTTTTGTTTTGTAGTGGTGGGCTTTGATTCCTTTCTCTTTACCATTTGTGGATCTACTATAGATTTTTCCTTGTGGTTATCATGAGGATTACATAAACCATCTTTTAACCATAATAGTCTATTTTATGCTAATAACAACCTTGATTACATTAAAACATTAACATATCCTCTTTTTATGTTTGTAATGCCAAAATTTACATCATTTATATATTATGACTTCTTTAACAAACTACTGTAACTAATTAATACTTCTATCTTTCAACTGTTATACTAGAATTAAAAGTAATTTATGCACCATCATTACAGTATTAAGAGTATTCTGAATTTGATGTTATTTTTACTCGTAGAGTTTTATAGTTCCATATGTTTTTATGTTGCTGGTTAAGAGTCTTTTAGTTTCAACTTGAACTTCATTTAGCATTCCTTAGGAGGCAGGTCTAGTTGCGATGAATTCTCATGAGAAAGTTTTATCTCTCCTTTATTTCAAAAGGACAGCCTTTCCAGATATATTATTCATAATTGGCAATTTTGTTCCTTTCAGTATTTTGGGTATATCTGCTGCCTCTCTGCTGATATTCAAGGTTTCTACTGAGAAATCCACTGGTAGTTTTATGATGGTTCCCTTTTAGGTTATGAGTTGCTTTTTAAAGGTGACTCTCAAAATTTTCTTTGACACTTGAGAATTTGATTACAATACGTCACAGTGAAGATCCCTTTATATTTAACCTATTTGGGGGTTCTTTGGACTTCACATATTTGAATGTTCATTTACCTCTTCAGATATGGGATTTTTAAAATCTCTCTTTAAATGAACTTTCTTCCTTTCTTCTTTCTCTTCTCCTTCTAGAAATTCTATAATGCATATATTAGTTCACTTGATGCTATGCCAATAAATCCTTCATGCCTTCATTTTTTATTTTTTGGTTCCTTTGACTGGGTCACCTCAAATGACCAATATTAAATCTTTGAGCTCACTGATTCTTTCTTCTACTGGACTGTATTGTTGAAGCATTATATGGAATTTTTTATTTCATTCATTGTGTTCTTTAGCTCTGTAATTTTCACTAGTTTTTTTAAAAAATTTTATTTAAAGAGAAAAAAAGCAAAACAGAAAAAAGGGTAGAAATAATACAGAATTTCAAAAAAATAAACAGTAAGAAATCACTAGTTGATAAATTACATATTGTCCTCTTAGAAATAGTTGTTCAAGTTACAAAATTAAAGCATACAAAGTGGACATTCAAACAGTGAGGCTGCAAACAGTTCTGTTCAATGATCCAACAAAAACTTAGTAATATGGTCATCAATCCTACACATTTAAACATATATAGTTATATTCTTTAGAGCACTTTCTTTTCCTCCTTTTGCTTTTTAAGTCCCTTATCTGTTTAGTTATATCATGTTTCAGCTTGCTCAGTACCTTACTGATCTGTTTTGTTGTTGTTATTTCCTTTTTATTTTTATTTATTTATTTTTAAAATTTTTTATTATTTTGAAGGTACTAAAACACAACAGAACAAGATGGAACAAAGCCAATTAAGACAGTGTAGCAAAATTGGTACAGAAATTCACAGCAGGTTACCTGGATAACAGTAATAGGTACTAGTATATGTTATCTTCACAATAGTTATTCTTTCAATCAGGTATAGCAAAATCAAAGGGAATAGAGGACATTACAGAACTAATTAAAACAGAATATTGAATAGAGCAATAACATCAGAACAAAGCAAAACAGTGATAAAAATATTTGCCTTCAAAGAGATGGTAGAAGGAAATCCCCCTTATTTGCTATACTGCATATGGTCAGCCTTCCAAGAGATGCTCAGATCTCTTGCTCCCACTTGCCAAGGTGGGTGAGGATACGGGATGTTTGATTTTCAGCCTGCATGCCAGTAGGCTCATGGCTGTTTACCTCCACTGGAGTTTTTACTGGTTTTATTTTTGCTGAACTTCTCACTTTATTCATGTATTGTTTTCCTTTGTTTAGTTGCTATTTGTATTCTCTTGTAGTTTACTGACTTTCTTTACTATATGTGCCACCAAAGTGAGCACATTGACTTTCTATGGAAATGATAAATTTGAATTGCTTATCAGGCAGTTTTTAAAAATCTCCATTGTGTTATGATTGGTTACTGGTGCTTTGTTTTGATCTTTCAGTACTATCATGTTCACCTGATTACCTGATTACCCTTATGGCACAGATTTGGTGTCTGCACATCTGAAGCAGTAACTTTTGGTAGTCTTTATAGATTGCCTTCAGCACGGAAATGCCCTCACTAATCAGGCTGTCCAGAAATTTGGGGAGTGCCATCTGTCAGGATGCATGGGTAGGACTGCTGAAGGGGGTTTCTGGTGAGCTGGCTTGGTATCTGGATGCATAGGACCTAGCCTGGTGCTGAGATTCACTGACGTGGGCCTATTGACTAGTACTGCAGGGACAGGTCCTCAGCCTGTGTTCACAGGGGCTGCTAAGAATCTTGGGTTCATCTCAAGCAAGTGTTAGGTTGGGTCCTGAGAATGAGTTCTAAGGGACTGGCATGGCACTTGGGCCCATGGAACAGGCCTGGTACCTCAGACTGTGAAGATGGACCTGTGACCTATATATGTGGGGGTTGGCCTGGAGTTTTGCTGTTTTAGGAAGGCCTGGGTCCAGAGTCAGCTGGGGACTTGGATCCAAGAGATTAGTATTGGAGCATGAATCCATGAAAAGTGGGCGTGGGTACTGAGTTAACTGGAGCACAGGCCTTAGAGAATGTCCTTACAACCTAAATAACTGTATTATATCTACATGGACCATTAATTAAACAGCATAATAAATATAATTTTTTAACAGTATATTTATAGTTTTCTGCTATTATAAGAAGTTGCTGAAATCTCAGTGGATTTAAAACACACCAATTTGTTCTCTTATGGTTTTGAAGGTCAGAAGTCTAAAAAATGGTGTTGGCTTCAGGGAATAATCAATTTCTACGCCCTTTCTAGCTTTTAAAGGTTGTCTACATGCCTTGGCTTCCTCTTCCTCCACCTTCAAAGTATACCACTCCAGCCCCTGGTTAGTTCCTCTGTTATGTTTTCTTATACTGAGTCTGAGCACACTGCCTCCCTCTTCTAAGAACTCTTGTCATTAAATAGAGCCAAAACAAATAGCCTATGATAATTTCTGCATCTCAATCTTTATCATACATGTAAGATCCTTCTACCATCTAAGGTAACACATCCACAGGTTCCAAGAATTGGGATGTGGACATCTTTGGGGGACCATTATTCAGCCTACTATAAATGGTCTTGATATTTACTTCCCATTAAACATTGCTCCAGAAACTACCAAACCCAGAGTATATAATGATGCTAATGCAAAGTTAGAAAAAGATAACCTCAGAATCTGACAAAGCCATGAAAAAGCTTCAGAATTCTTTCAGGCTTCTTTTTTATTAAGATTTTTATGGAAAAAAGAAAACATGACATCATTTCATCAAGTGGAAAGATCCTAAGCAGAAAAATATAACAGACAAAAAACTTCAAAGTTCAATCAAGTTTTATAGCAGTGAGGGTGAAGATCAAAGATGTCTGCGAGTGGAAAGTTGGTGATGTATAAATTGAAGCCAAGGACCTGGACTAGAAGATTACTTTCTTGTTATAGTAACCAAAACAGTAGCTATGAATAAGATTCAGTGTTTCATAGTTTCACAAATATGAATTTTGTTCATATCTTAACACATTATGGTATTGCAGTTGTTGAGACAGTAGCCCCTAAAACTACTCGATGTAATTGTTTCCTTAGGAGTTAGATAACATTTTAAGCCTGGGAAGATTCAGAAATACCTACAGAAATGAAACAGGAAAAGTGCTGCTGAGTGTAGCTTCACAGTGGAAGAGACACTTGCACCATGCTCTCAAGTAAGACGAGTCAATGTGTATATATGTGCATACTAGTATAAGCAGAAGGCAGAAGGAAAGAAGACTAGCATCTGCTATGGTACAAAAGAACTGTGCATTTAGAGTGTTGTAAATAGCTCTTACTGGCCTAGCAACAATGTGGGAGTAGAAGATGTATGACAAGAAAGCCGAAAACCATAAACAAAGAAAAGCAGTGTGACAAAGAGGTTAAGGATCTTTGGAGTAACATAATCTATATTAAAAACTTGGCTCTGCCCTCACTAGCAATATAAATTTCAGTAAAGTCTCACCCAGTTCATTTATGAAACATGAGTATAATAGTACCCACCACATACATTTGTTTGGAGAATGAAATAAAAAATAGTTTTGGGGGTCCAAACCACAATCTGCTTTTATATAATGTTTTTTCTCCTTCTCCTTTTTTCTTTTTGATCCAGACTGAGAATCTTAGTACTTCTCGGTTAGTGCTAACAGAACTTTTGGTGATGATGGAAATGTTCTAAATCTTTGCAGTCTACCACATAGCCACAAGCCACATACAGTTATGGAGCAACTAAAACACAGCTGATTATATGTGACTAAAGAAGTAGTTTTTAAAAGAATGTCTGGTATTAAGATTCCCTCTTCCCAATCCCTGGTAACCACTAGTCTAATTTCTGTTGAACAGATTTATCTATTTTGAACATTTCATACAAACGGAATTATATGATATGTGTGGTCTTTTGTGTCTGCCTTTTTCCACTCAGCATGTTTTTAAAGTTAATCCATGTTGAAGAATGTATCTGTTGCTTATTTCTTTTATAGCTGAACTATATTCCATTGTGTGCAACTACCACATTTTGTTTATCCATTCAATCATTGAACATTAAGTTTCCACATTTTGGCTATTATGAATAATACCACTATGAATATTTGTATATAAGTTATTGTATAAATGTTTCTAATTCTCTTCCATATATACTTAGGAGAATTACTGGGTTATATGGAAACCATAACTTTTTGAGGCATTTACAGTATATTTCCACAGTGATTATATCATTATATATTCTTATCACCTGTGTTTTCTGTTGCTGTAACAAAATATCTACGGAAATAAATTCAGAGAAAGGATTTATTTTGGCTCATGGTTTCACAGATTTCAGTGTGTGGTCAGTTGGTCCCATTGTTTCTGGAACTTTTGTGAGGCCATCATAGTCAAAGGTTATGGACAGCAAAGTTGCTTATTCCCATGGTGGCAAGAAGCAGAAAGAGCATGAGGGGAGGGAGAAAGGTAAAGGGGGCTGAGAGGTAACAGGAAAAGGAAGAGAAGGAGAAAAAGGATAAGGAAGCAGCCTAAGAGATACAGCTCCTATGTTCATGTCTCCTAAGAATCCACTTCCCTGAATTAGTTCCCACCTCAAATTTTCTATCACCTTCCAACAGCTTATTAAATTATAAATTCATAAGTGGATGAATTCAGAGCTCTCATGATCCAATCGCTTCACCAAAGCCTCACCTCTGATAACTGATGCAGTGGAGACCAAGACTTCAACATATGAGACTTTGGGGACATTCTATATAGAAAATACAACATCAGCAATTTATGAGACGTTCAATTTCTCCACAATCTTGCCAACATTTTTTGTTGTCCATTTATTTGATTCTAGCCATCCTAATGTATTTGAAATGACACCTTATTGTGGTTTTGATTTGCATTTCTGTAATGATTTGATGTACACATTTTCACATGTTTATTAGACATTTTTAATTCTTCTTTGGAGAAATATCTATTTGATGAATTTTTATTTTAACATTGATTAATTTGAAATAGCTGCATCTGGCTAGTGGTTACCATATTACCTACTTTTACTTAATGCGACTGAAAGTCAAGTACAGCCTCATGACTCAGCTCAGATGCCCCAGATGGAATCATGAGTGATACAGCAAGGAGGGAGGACAGGGTAATTAGTGTAACATCTGGAAGCAGGAGGCACCTAAATCACTATGAGGATGGAAACAACTTGTTTATTGAACACTTCCAAGGCTCCAAGGACCTTGCTTAGTACTATCTTATTACCACGACAATTCTGTCAGGTAGATTCTACCGACTCTATTTCACAAATGAGGAAATAGTTTTACACAGATCAAATAAACCTGTTACTAGTAAATTTACTCACTGTAAAATTCTTTCAATTTCAGCCTCAGAAACCTTTCCTTCATCTGATTTAATTATAGCAAAGTTGTTATAGATCTCAATTAGGGAAACTAAGTGATGTTTAGGATTCCACCATTATGTTCAGCATCTATGGTACAATTTTAAGTCTACTGACCTATCTCAAAAGAATATTTTGAAAATTCGATGGTTCTGAAGCAGGAAAATTTTAGCACTAAGAAAATATGAACTTCTGATCTGAAATGTGGGTCAAAGGTGATATTGAAAGCTAGGAAAATCACACCAAACTTTAGGCAAGAGAAATGTTCTGCTGATTCTTTCTGCGTTGTCCTCTCCTTTTAAATGATTTAACAATTACATATTAAATAGCAATTATATCTCAGTCATTTCCTTTGGTGGTAGTGATACAGCAATGACTATAACAGCAAAGACTTCTGACCTAATGAAGCTCAAAATATATATTAAAGAAATGCATGGTTTTAAAAGTACACAAGCTCTGATAAGTTTATGTCATGCAGAGACAATGGTGCAGTATATATTTCATAATGAACCTTAATCTGATGTCACAGCATAAAGACCCTTAAAGGACACATTCTGCCTATGGAGAAATGTATTAGTCTGGGTATTACAGCTTTTAAAATGGCTCCAAATCCACACATTTGGAAGAGTCTGTCTACTGTAGTTGTTACTACGAAATTAGCGCCTAGCTCCCAAGTACAGTCAGCAGCCAAGAAAGTGAGGGGAATTATTAAAGCACACCTTTAGCCCTGTGGGGTTGTCCCAGACTCCTCTGCATGCTATGGAAAGATAACACAGCAAGAATCACCAAAGCATTTCTCTTGCCTAAAGTGTGGTATGATTTCCCAAGCTTTCATCCCCCACTCCTGACCCCTATTTCAAGTAGATAAAACAGAAATGATGAGGTTGTTCAGATGATTCGTGTGGGTGGCTATTGTGCTGCCTGGGACAATAACACTGCTCTCTTCTAAAGAGTTTACATTTTATTCACTCCTACAAATAATAATTTAATTTTAAAAGTACTTCATTTCCAACACTATATCACAGAAAATAGTGAAGTTCAAATCCTGTGGAAGATAGGTTGCTTTTGGCAACAGATCTGAGTAACCATACTGGATGGTTAGCCCTTGCATGACCCTCTCTTCGTACCTCGCCTCTGGGATGAGTAAGCAGGGCAAAAGGTATGAATTATGCTGATTGGGAAAGCCAAAATGAAAGAGCCAACTCAATCACTTCCAGTCTCAAACTCATAGTTATCTGTGTTGCATCTCTTACCAAAGTAATCGACTTCTGAGTTACTAAAGAACTCATAAATAATATAGCTCAGTATCGTTTAGCTAAGTCAATGTTTCTTAAATTAAAATATCAGTCATATGAGGAAAAAGTACAACCATGGAATCCCAACTGCAAAAACACTACTTTTTCATGATCTTGCTAATAAAGCCAATGAGAAAGCCTTTCTGTCAAAAGCTATTACATTTCCTTCAGTGATGTGGGTAGAGGACAACAATAAAACAATAGCAAAATTTGGCTTTTAGATTTTATGTGAAGCTGGCCACCAATTACCTTAGTGGTTGAGAGCAAATACAAAAGAAAATCAAGAATATAACATGATATTCCAACTATAGGTAGAAATAGCTATCCCTGGTTAGATACGAGAAGCCTACTTGCAACCCAGTAAATGTTCTCAGATTGCCCACAACATTTAGTATCTATGTGCACCAACATCTTGGTAAAATGCAAGTGACTACAGCACTTCAGGAGCAGTATTAAAATGCTTCAGATGGGATGGTACTATTTCAATGGCTTAGAGCACACAAAACAGCTCATACGAATTCTTAAACATATCAGTCACAATGTGGGATTTCTTTAGAGGAAGTAAAAAATAAAGGCAGTAAGATTTGAGAGAAATGAAGATTATAATAGATGATTTCATTAGATTACACTAGAGTGCAGAAAAGCCAAGGACATATCAGTACAGAATCAGTATGGAAAGGTCACAGAATTGTTAAACAGGCTGCTACTATTACCCAGCAGAAAAGGAAAGGGCACAGTAGTATATTATTTTCATTCACAAGTTTCTACTCACTGAGTTAATAATTTAATATCAGAGAGAGAAATGGGTTTGTAGAAATATGGGTCAGGTGTAAATGTGGACATTGGTGTTTACCTAATGATTTTAGATGTTTGCAATTCAGAATTATGGGCAATGAAACAATACCTAGGCTTCATCTCTAGCAGGGACTGGCCAACTTTTTGTTTAAAGGGCCCAATAAGTAGTTGAGGCTTTGTGCACCATAAAGTCTCTGTCAAAATTACTCAACTTAACTCTCCCTATAGCTTGAAAGCAGTCATGGATGATACTTATGCAGGGAGTAGAGCTGATCTGGCCTATGGGCAAAGTCTAGAGTGCTAAGTCAGTGGTTCTCAAACTTTAGTGTGTGTCTCAGACTTCCCTTGGAGGGCTTGTTAAAATAGACGAACTAAGTCCCTTCCCCAAAGCTTCTGCTTCTGTATGGTGGGGGTGTGGCCTACAAATCTGTATTTCTAAAAAGTCCCCTAGTCAGCAGGTGACTCATACTTTGACAACCACTGATCTAGACCTTCCTAGTTAAACAGGATGTTGAACATTTTCAAGTAATTTCATATCAAATTGGCCACAATTTGTCATTTGTATTAAACTCCAACTTCAAAGCTCAATTGGAATTGTATAATTTTTAAAGAAAAATGGGAAAACACTCTAGCTGGAATTTTTTCCTTTACTTTCATTGCAGAGTAGATCTATATTGTTCCATCAGTAAAACAGGCACAATTCAACCCTCAAATCTTTTCATTAATTTCTACCTAATGTTTTTACTTGACACCTTCTAAATTCTATAAAGAACTGAAGAAATATTAGGTTTGTAAATCAAAGAAGAAAATCAGTTTTAAAGACAAGGTTAAATGATTCTCAAAAAATCAAAGAAAATTCAACAAAGCCTATTTATCATTAGTTGCAATTCAGGCTTTTTAAGAATTGTGTCATTTTATGTTGATAACAATCCCATGTAGTCAGTAATGTAGCCAATAAATAATAAAACAAGCCAAATGGTGATGTCATATGACATGTTAAAATATTTTCCCTTAAAATACTTATTTCTACTGGTAAGTCTTAAATTGCAATTTTCAAATCCAACTTACATCTATCTTTTTAGGACTGTGTTTTTGAAAGAGTTTTTGAGAGAAAAGTATCCTAGTCTATATTCATATTTGTGAGTCTAATTCTGAAGCCACCTTGGCAAATACAATGAAGAAGCTTGAACTTTAATCAGATATCACGTTAAAGCCCACTAAACCATTAGTGCAAATGAGTCATAGATTATGGAAGTGTGATCCAGCAGTAGGGAAAAATAATGTAGATAATCCAAAAAGCAGAACAGCAAGCCTACAATGTTCCTTCTCCTGATTTCCAGGTTCTTTCTGCAATGATGATAATGAAACTGTTTTCATTTGAGTAGATATTTATACAGATCGCCTTCACATTCGTAAGAGGGAAATGTTTTTAAAAATAGTGTAGTTTGGGCTGGGGATTTAGCTCAGTGGCTTATGCACTTGCCTGGTAAACCCAAGGTCGTGAGTTTGATCCCCGGTACCAAGAAAAAAAAAATAGTGTAGCCTACAATATGTAGAGTTGACAGAGGTTTTACTATTCTTCTTAGCGTGCTTTTTAGAATACTATGTATGGTGATTATAATGTGAAATAATTACATTCTCACTCTAACCTGTGATCTGAATATTCCAATAACAATTTTTAAAATTTTATAGGAAATATAACTAAATCAGTGAAAACAGCTTCTTGTTTGTTTTTCAAGTATCTAATTATTTTACAAGTTACTATATTAAAGAAAAATATTTATTAAAAACAGTCTCAAATTCATGTCACATTATATAGCTGGTATGAAAATCTAGTTAGGAACAATATTAGACCTAAGAAGTGGACTGACAGAGATTCTTATGTAAATAAAATCTGACAATTTTTCTTTAGAACAAATGGCTCATAGAAAAGTCAGCAAAAACTTCCAACCTAAATAATTCAATATAAATAATTCTGTCTAAAGATTAACACAGGAAAAGATGTCTTTTACTGTCCTCTGAAGCCAACCTTATACGTATTTCCACAAAGGTGGTCAAATACACCACTCAATTCTAACATAATCTCTTTTTTTGCACTTGACTTCATAATATAACTTAATTGATAAAATGCTGTTGTATAAGTTTAGGTAATTTAGATTAAGTGTTCAGTCATACCTGAGACTCCAAATTTAGGATTTTTTCACCTCATTGTGTTCACTATTAAGATGTGGAAATTGCTGTCAAAAAATTGGGGGAAGTTGCATTCAAAAATGCTTCATTCATAAGTCATGTGTATGGCTATTTATTAAATATACAGTATGAGATTTTCTTCTGAGTCCTGAAATTTCACATTATGAACAGTTAACCTGTCAAATGTTCAAATGCAAAGCTGAAAGGTGGAATACAAAATTTCCTTTTAATAGCAAAATTATAATCTAGAACAGACTTACAAATTATGAAAATCTATAAACTCAACTATAAAATACTATCTTTCCCATGTATACAAGAAGCAGTGAGTTTTTTAAAAAAAATACAAAATGACTTAAATATATTTTTAAAACTTCCTTAAATTTCTTTAATGTTCCCTGTCTTCTTCTACTCCTTTTTATAAATATATATAGATGTTTATATATTTTATTTTAAAAAACCAGGCCTACAAAAATTAAATGAATTACCCAAGGACAAGACTGAAAAATCACTCAAGCCTCACCTTTGTAAAGACTTCTCCAACTTTCTTCTCCTACTTTGTGATCATGGAGACTCTGGATTTCTCCACTCAACATACTCATTCAACTACTGACCGCATACTTAACTATACTGCATGTCAGTTACTGAGCTATGCAATTTCTGACCCTTGCCTTATATGGACTCAAGGTCTAGTTAGATCAGGTCTAGATTTAACTACTTGTCATCTTTTCCCATTGGCAGAGTTCCTTGAAGCCAGAGAAAGGTGTTGGATGATAATGATAACAGCAATTAAAGTAATAACAACAACCTCTATACCTTTTACGTAAGGTCATGTTATTCAATCCTCACACAATCTTGCAAGGTATATATTATTACCCTCATTTAACAGGTAAATTAATAAATAAACAAATCTGTAAGTGGTAAAATACTACTAAAATTTTTACACACATGGTAAGAAACAATGTTTATTTCACCATATTATTTACACAATAGGCCTGTTTCCTGTGTTTAGTACTGACAGAGTGCACATTTGGAAATTGCTGAAACTTATGTACTAACTGCCAAAAGTAACTTGAGTATCTCAGAGACATTCTACAAATAAAAAATACTTATGCTGCACTTTACAATCACTAATCCATGCAAATAGCTTCCGAGGCAGCTATCATTCCTTCTATAAATAAGAGGAAAATGGCCACACTGTGCCCAAAGGTTACCAGATAAGATCTTAGGAGGCTGTCTTACAAGCCTCAAAGCAAGGATGCACCCACACATTCAGAGGAAATCATGTAAGTAGAAAACACAAAAATCTATGATGTTTCCTAAAAACACAATTGAGAGTATATAAAATATCAGTAATATAAGGAAAATCTGTACACTATGACAGACCACAGACCTCTGTAACTGAATTAGTATCATCATCATCATTTCATTTAATATACATTAAAATCTTCACATGGGTAAACGCTACTGCTTCCATGCCACATTTAAATATTGAAATACTCTAAATTCAAGGTTAAAAGCCTGAAACATATACTCAATATATTTTGGATGTCACTAAACTATAGCAGGAGAAGGGGCCAGGAATATAGTTCAGTGGCACAGCACCTGCCTGGCAAATGCAAGGTTCTGAGTTCGATTCCCAGTACAAAAACACAAAGAAACAAAACAAAAAACTTTAGCAGAGAGAATCATCATTCTGAGCTGTAAATGATTCAAGTAGTCACAGCAATGGTTACAAAGCAAAAAAATTGTATTAAAGGAAATGAAAAAGATAGAGGGGAAAAAAGAGTGTGCAACAAGTACCATAATAGAATGCAAGAAGCCCAAGTGGAATAATGCATACTTAGATGTAAAAAATTGGCTTAAGTGAAATAAAGTAATAGTTTTCTGTTGCGAATAGCTGTGGACTACTTTAAAAGCCAACAAAACAAATTCAGTGAGGGTAGAGGAAAGAGGGATGAGGAAGGGAAAAAGAGTACAACCCTCATCCAACCTGGGCAAAAGCCCTTGAGGCAAGAAACAATTAAGTTCCCTTAGTGGAAGAATTTAAGAAAATAACAGTGGCTTGATAAACACCAAAAATTTAAAGTAAATTTAAAGTTTCAAAAATTTACTGTTACAAAAACTGCAATTTCATGAAAAGCTTCCATTTGATTAGTAGTCACCCACAAGCTAGAGAATGAAAAATGGCCTAATTTTAGGAAAACCAAATGATTTTACCTAAAAGTCAGCCATCCAAATATGTAAAATACAATTACAGTGAAAAAGAAAGACATTTTTGCCTTGATACGCTGGTTTTGAGACAGATTCACAGAAAGATAATGTAAAATTCCCACACCCACAGAAATGAAACCAGAACTTAGCTTTTCCGACATACCATGGACTGAATATTAAACATCACATTCATTTTAATAGGTTCTTTAAATTACCTCCATTTTATAGCCACACCTTTTCTTGGTCCTCAGTCAGTGTGCTGGCATTTCAAATTATTGATCTTCCCCACTTTGAAATGTATGGGTTCTTCAGCTGTCCCAACTTTTCATATTTTTTTTATATTCCAAACCACAGCCCCCAATTCAGTCAGCCCCAAGAATACACTCATAGTAAATGACTCCTAAATCTTGACTGTCATTCCATACCTTTCATTTAAATTTGAGGCTAAAATTCCAGTAACATCCAATTAGAAATAGCTTGCATGCAGTCCAAAGCCAAAGTACCAATCCACATCCTGGATTACAGAGCAGCAAAGAGTTAAAAGATAAATATACTGATAGATATGGAAAGATCATATATGTTATTTTTAATGGAAAATGAATACTTATGTACAGTGTACAAACATAATCACATTTTGTTTTTTAAACCAAAAATTTCCATGATGTACAAGAAATTACAGTAGTAACCTCTAGAGCAGTGGTGGCGAATCTGTGGCACATGTGCCACAGTGGGCCGTGTGAAATATCTGAAAGGTTCACCATGATTGTTCTAGGGATAGGGATATAGATTGTGGGAAAATGGAGAGAGATGATTTTCTTTTCTTTTCTTTTCTTTTCTTTTCTTTTCTTTTCTTTTCTTTTCTTTTCTTTCTTTTCTTTTTTCCCTTTGGTTTTTTGAGACAGGGTCTCACTTTGTAGTGTAGGCTGGCCTGGATCTCACAATGAATCCCAGGCTGGTCTCAAACTCACAGTGATCCTCCTGTCTGCCCCACCCTCCCAAGTGTTGGGATTACAGGCATGGTGGCTCAGAGAGTATTTACTTTTATACTACCTATATATTTAAATTTATTATGTACACCATTACTTTTACAATTTTTAAAAACTAGTTCATTAAATTAGTAAAAATATTAAATCTCGAAATTTAAAGTAAACATTAAAGTCAGGTTAGCTTCAGAAATGAAATCTTCCCCATACAGAAAGTCAGATTCTCCCTATACAGAGTTGGGTTCCACAACCAATAATACCATAGCAGCCTCTGGACAGAAAGAAAGGAGGCAGGTTCTACAGCGTCTTGAACCCAGTAGCAACAGTCCAGAGTCCTATTTATTTGTTCCAGAATCTGTATTTTTAACTGCAACTAAAAAATAAACCCCAAAATATGAAAGTAGCACATCCTATCTGCTTGATGGTTGGGCTTAGGTAACTGCTCAGAAGCAGCCACTCAGTCTCTTAATTATTTAGGGTATGGTGCTGGGGATCAGCAGAGACACTCTCTTAGACTCAACAGCTATGTTTCAGTACATGGTTTACAGAGTCAGAGAGAACAATTTCTGTATTTTTATCATAGGATATAGGAGTGACAATCCTGTGGAAACCACTCAACTCCAAACCCAACAAATACCTATCTTTGAACTGTCTCTACCTCTGATTTGGCATGTTAAAAGTAATTATCCTATTCCATCTGTTGGGGCAGAGGAATTGGAAGGAAAAACTTAAAGAATAAAAGGGGAAGAGAAAGTTCCAAAAACAGTTATATTTTGGAAAAAGTTCCATATTTCCACTACTAAAGAATATATTATCAGTTTGGTGACAAATGCTGGTATTCAAGATCAAATTAAAAAACAGATTATGAATAGTATATGAAACCTCTACTGAAGAGGTAAGAAATGCAACTAGGAAGTCAAACAATCATAATTTGCAAGAAATAAATGTGGAAAATGAAAGCAAGTTTTATTTCAAAGGAAGTCAACACAGTGCAGTATTTTTTACTTGAATCAGCAGCCCAATGTAGCAATAAAATCAATAGACTCTAGAACCAACTGGAATCCTATGTGATCTTGGGCAAAAATTACTCACCACCCTTCTTGATATCAAGTGTTCTCTGTAAAATAGGTGTAATCAATGGAGACAGTACTTATAAAATGCCTAACATTAGAAATATAAATCAATTTCCTTTATAAAGTAGGTACTAAGTTATAAACTATTTTAAACAATCTTATGTCAAAGTTCCTTTGAACAAAGCGCTTCTAACCACTTTTAAAATGTAAAAATATTTACAAAAATTCTACAGTTCACTTGTGATCCCAAAAAATGAGGTACTTCACTGAGCAGAGCTACAAGTAGAGGTGGAAAATTTTTCAATTTAAAAGAAATATTCAGGAACACAATTTAAGGAATACTGGAAATATAGTTCATCAGGTAAAACTGTTGCTGATACAAGAAAAAAGTGGAAGGGGATGAACTGTGTATGTTGAAACATGTTACAGTCATGATAGCTAAATGAGTCCACAGGAATATTTAGGAAGGCAACTTGAAAAAGATATCTGCTCAAATAATCTACAGAAATTGGACATGAAAAAGCAACTGAATAGCTTAGTTACTCCCCCAAAGAGCCCCAGAATCAAACTCCATTATCAGAAATCAACATTGCTTCCCTCTTTCCAATGAGACCTGCCATCTGTAGGAATCTATATCCAGTACTGTATTTAACAGGTTTTTCCTCTGTAGAAATACAGCTGTATCCCCATGGTTTGGATTCTTTCTGGGCTCCCAGCAATATAGCTAGTGACTATATTTTGTTTATCTTGTTGCCTGGCTATCACTGTGATCATGTACAGTACTTCTTTCATGGAAGATTATTCATTTCTGGAAAACTCCCATTTCATTCTGGGTCACACTTGGCCTTTTCCTAGCATTCAAAACTAGTTTACCTACAATGTCTAGTTAAAATTTCCAGGAAAAATCTCCCAATGTGATGTGGTACTAGAAATCCAAATCACTGAGTTGATCAATACATGTGAAAGCCACAGAACTCAGTATAAATTACTAAAGCTGAATTTTTCTATAGGTTAAATTACACATTTTACATATTGTTAGTATATATTTACACAAAGACTGCATTTAATTGAATTCTCTGGAAAACAGCATTATTGGAATCACATATAAGAGATTTAAAGTACATAAGCAACTTAAACCATTCTCTTTCAATAGAGTGTATGCGTAAACACAAACTATACTAAATTGATAAATTTCTTAATATTAAATTATTATAGTGGAAAGCCATCATCAACTGTTATTGAAGCAATCTTTGTTCTGTGTTGTTCCAAACATCAGACAATCGCCATGCTAGCATTAGATGAGTGTCATAAATCAATATGAATCTTAAAAGGCCCAAGAAATCAAAGTCAAACACAGGCTGCAGCTAAAGTTTTATACAAGGCTCAGAAACACAAGTGCATAGAAGACAAAAACCATGTTTCAGTCTGTTACCTTCAATCTTTCAAAAAAAAAAACCATTTATTCTACTTTGCAAAAATTGTAAAACTCTAAATAGCCAGTCTCCAAATACTATATACATCACCTAAGTTTTATATCGATAACTTTCAATCATAGCTGAATATGAGAATCACTTAGCTTTAAAGAAAAAAATACCAGAGGTATGGCCCACTCTAAGATTCTGATTTCACCACTCTGACAGAAGGCCTTAGCAGCGATCTTTTTTAAAAGTTCTGGTGATTTTAATATGCAACCTGGTGGAGAACCACTACTTTAAACTAACGCTGCCTTTTGGTACAATAATTGCTCCAAGGTTGATAAATACGATTTTTGCCTTTCAATGATATTTTAGAACTACTCAGTTCATTCCACAACTAATGAGTGACCACTACATTGCAGGAAGTGTGTTAATGGAGAAAGATGTGAGATACTCTCCTTGCCCTCAAGAAGCTCCCTATTAGCTAAGTAGAGAGATCCATAAATAAGTAACTGTAATTAAATATGATAAGTACTCTTGAGGTGTTAAGAAATACAGCATGCCTCATAAACTTGCATGTCATCCTTGAGCAGGGGTCATGCTGCATCATTCCAATTTTAGTATGTGTCCTACTAGAGCTTGAAAGTCAGAAGTTACAGGTTGCTAAATATTCTAAATACCAGGACAAATGTTCAGCCCACACAAGGTGAAAATGGTATGCATTTTGGTATTCGTTTTCACAGAAACTGCTTTACCAGAAGTAGGCATTTTTCTGCGTGATAACCTGGACAAATCTTCTTAAAATTGCCTTCATGTAATATTACTAATTATTCACTTACCTACAGAACTATAAATCTGCAAAAGTTACAGAAAATGATCATAACATACAAATTAGTCATTAATCTATATTTGCATCATAATACCTTTCAAAAGTTTGGGGACTACTATAAGGTCCCACTATTGTAGATCCTTGAAATACGCTATGGAAATAATAAGGCAATCGAAAAAGCTCACACAAAATTTTGAAAAATAAGAAACATGGGGCTAGGGGACAGAGTCTTAATTTTTTTAAAAAGGAAATGGCACCCTCCTAATTTTCCTAATGAATCAGATACATGATTCCCTCAAAAATGGCTTTATCCTTATGGGTAAAAGCTGTAGCCACTAGAAAGAAAACATATACCAAATAATGATCAACTTTTAAATCTCCTTTACTCAAGTTCTCCTTTTTAACCAAGGAAAACACATAACCAGGGTCTAGATTAAACTGGAACTCTCTTTTACACCTTTGTACCAAGTAGAGCCAAGCATATAGAGGATGAGTAGATAAGTGAGCAGGTGGGTAGGTAGGGGAGTGAGTAGGTGACCTATTAGTCTTGAAAAGTCAAATCTACTGTAAAGTGCCTTACTGAAAACTTAAACCTATTAAGACCTGGTGGTTAAAAAAATTTGTGATGCTAATTTGATATAAAAGAAAATCAAAATTCCATATAACCTGAATAGAAATCCAAAAGGTTTCAATGTAAGTGAGTATCTTTAAGGCCTTTCTGTTTAAATCCATAATTGAACAAATTGTAAGTTAAAATGTATGCTGTCAAGGTCCCTGCAATAAAATTTCAAATGAATGTCAATTTTCATATCAATATATACTGAGACAATGTACCGGAGAAACCTTCAACCTTTACACAGGATGAGGAACACTATTATTGCATTCTTTAACACTAAGGCTATCTTGCATTCTTTATTTCAAGGAATGGAATTTTATAAATGGCACTGGCCATTGTCAGATTTTTTAGGTTACAAATGTGCTGAAGGTAGCCATAGAATACCTATCACCTCAAAATTAACTAGATTTCCCCCTCTTATGCATCTGTGAGCAGAAAAGATAAATTTAATTCTACCAGAGGTGATTCTTGAAATATTCTCTCTACAAGTCAGCACAATACTGACTGTGCTAATGTGATGCTGACTACTTTTTGAGATCCAGAGATCCTACTTTCACCCTTCCAGATCTTAAAGAATCACAAGTGGTTACCAAAATTGATTCAATGATGTCTATTTTCTATCATCACAATATAATTAACATTTTAATAGCACCATTTTCCAATTATGACTTTCCTGGTTCATTTATAAGACAACAAACATCATTCACTCACACACTGATACAGTCATTTGTGGGCTTTTGGGAAACACCTAATTTACCTTAACTGGGTGCTTCCTAATCATGAATAAGTCAAAGAGACATTTGATATATTTTGCTCTCTATAACTGTGCCATTCACATGTGGCTATTGAGCACCTGACTTAGAGGTTTAAATTTAATTTTAGTTAATTTTAATTTAAATGTGAAAAAATACTCAATTTAGTTATTGCAAAACTTTTACATATGTTTGTAACAACTTGGGTATGTGAATTCATGAAACCTAAATACAGATTATGTATTTCTAATGAAAATTTAGCTTAGTATTAGAATTGAAATGTGTGTTGTTAGTGTAAAACACATATTCAATTCAAAGACTTAGAAAAGATGTACAATATCTCATTAATTATTTTTATACTGATTACATATTGAAATGACAATAATTTGAATCTATTGGGTTGAAAACATTTTATAAAAATTAATTGCATTTATCATTTTTAATCTTTTCAATGTGGTTACTAGAAAATTTTAAATTTCCATATGTGACTCTCATTATCTATCTTTTGGACAGTGCTGCTTTAGAGTACTTCCACAATGAGTTTACCAGACATATTTGGATATCCTCCTCCTAACAGACAGGCTGGCCACTGAACAATAGGGACAAGGAGTAACATGTCCACGTAGTGGCTGAGTCTGAGTAAAGTGTGTAGCAACCTTTACCGATAATTTCAGCATGTGAGGCAACATTATAATACTTCACTACGGAAGAAAAAGTGAGTTATCAGCACTCAAACAAATTGAAATTGAGTACTGCAGACAACTTAAAAGAGATTGAGCCAAGTGCTCTAAGGTCTTGGTTTCATTTCTGAAATGCAGCCCTTAAAATAGATAATAAAGCACGGTTTCCCAAAAAAAGAGGTAAAATATTCCAATGGTGGTATCTAGTAAGTCCTATTAAATAAGTAAAAATTGCTCTTAAATCTTATCTCAACTTCTGAAGCCACAGAATGCACTGAGCTAGGAAATCAACTTCAGATTGCCAGTATTTCCCTCACAAGCAAATTAGCAGGATTGTGCACTTGGAATACTGTTTGACAAGAATGAAAAGGAAACTATTCAAAACAGATTTAAGGAATGGACAATTAGATGAGGAACTGCAGATTTAATTCTCAATCAGCACTGTGATTAATCTGATTCCCTGCTTTTCCCTAGTGTAATTATACAACACAGATGAAAGGATGAGCATTTGGACTGTCAGTTCTGTATTCTAGACCAGCCCGGTGACTCAAAGCAGACGGCTCTACCACGCTAACCACCATCCCAACAACAGTGGAAGGGCGCCTTGAGCACTGATTGAACAGTCATTGCATAACGAGGCATTAAAAATTCGGTGCCCCCAACTCTTTCCACGTTCGGTCTACACTAGATGAGGAATTTGCTGAAACTAGGCGCACCTCGTCTTACACGACCCCCGCCAATCCGGGCATGGGGTTAACACAAAGGCATCTGTCTAATATCCTGCACAATAGACACACACCCCACAATTAAAAACCCTAGACGCTCTTTCTCTTTCTCCACACAAGCAAACAAAATGCAAGCCGTTGTAACCGTAAATGGTCTAAGGTACACGCAAGGTAACAATAACCCCAACTGCTCCCAGGAAGCAACTATAAAATAGGTTCTGCCACGTCCCTGTGCAACCGTCAGATAAAATGCGGGCAGCCGGCCCCACGCCTTACGGGGTGGCCGACCTCGACTCGTTGGCCTCAAGGGATCGCGGAGAACCCCCCCCAGAGTCCCTCCTGACAGGAGATCCAGGTACGCGTCTATAAATACTCCGGGGTGAGGAGGACGCGGGAGGCAGAGGGTAAGGAGGGAGGGCAGGGGGCAGGCCCGGAGCGGGTGCGGGAGGACGCGGGCATCACTGAAATGCATTTTTCCACACTCCCGCTCCCTTGTGTGGAGACTCACTTGCCGATCACCTCGCACAGCTCGTACACATCCTCGAACAGCACGTCGTCGTCGGCCATGGTCCGGAGGGGACAGCGGCCGCAGCGTGAAGGGCTCCGAAAACGAGAGTGGGGGCACCCAAGAGCTCAGAGCCCGGCCCGGGGTTCGCCTCCTCCCTTCAGGACCCGCGAGTCCTCGGTGCTGAAGGCGCTCGAGTGGGGCGGCGAGGCCCGGAGACTGCGGCGCCTTCCTCTGCAGGCGACCGCCCCGGCGCGGGCGGCGGGACCGGGGCGTGGGAGCGAGGGCGGCCCGGGCCCGGCGCCGCCCGCCCGCCCGCTGCTCCTCGCGCTGCTCGGGCCGCGCTCCCGGGCGTGCGGACCCTCCGGGACCGCGAGGCGCCGCGCTCTCAGGTCGTCAGCCCGAGCGGGCCGCGAGGCCGCGACCGCTCCCTCTGCCCGAGGCCGGCTCCGGCGCGGCGCGGGGCAGCTCGGGCTATAGGGGGGGCCGCGGCAGGACCATGGAGGGAGGATCGCCGCGGAGGGAGGTGGCGGCGGCAGATCAGCACTGGGGACCAGGAGGCGGCGGCAGAGACGCTCCCTCCTCCTCCTCCTCCTCCTCCCGCCGCCGCCCGCCCGGCAGTGGGAGGGGGCTTCACAGGAGGAGCACTCAGGGCGGACTGGAGCCTTGGCCACCGCCTTCAGCCCCTCCCCTCAGCCTCAATCGCCGAGCGGCTCTCCACTCTTGAGCCCCGCGCAGCAGCCTGGCGCACACTCGCTCTCCTCCCCCTTGGCCCGCGCGACGGCCGGAACTACAGGCCCCGCCCACTCCAACCCTTCGGGAGGCGGTCAGGGGAAAAGAGAACAGGCAGAGCGGCGCATGCGCGCGGCGCCAGCCACGTCACGGTGCACAGGCGGGCCGGGGGAATCTAGAGGGCGCGGGGGTTGGTGAGTGGGGCTAGCGGGCTACAGCTGCTGAGGCGGGGCGGGTCGAAGTCGTTGCCTCCTTGCCCAACCACGACTGAGCCACATAAGGGTCCAGGGACAAAAGGTCCCAGGTCGCACGCACGTTCTTCAAGGAGATGCTCAAAACTCCGACCTCACTCTCCCTTCTTTTGTAATCGCAGAAAGCCTTCCCCAGTTTTTGCTGGGGAAAAAAGGCAGGGAAAGGGTGCTAGTGAATGGGAAAGCAAGAAAAGAGGTGGAGAGAGGTTGTCACTCAAGACCATGCTCTTGGCAGTGGATGCTTTTAGTGCCACCGTCATTGCTTAGTGAAGACAAGGGCTGGGAGAGGGAGGTCGTCCTAGAAAAAGACCAAAGGATGACTGTCTAGGAAGGTGTGCGACAACAAACGGTACCTAGAGAGACAGCTTCTCCCGCGTTCTGCTCCAAACTCAATAAATATCTATGCAGTGTGTATCCACACTAGAAACAACCTAGAAAGAGGTCAGAAAAGCAGTGACATAGCGAGATTTTAAGTGCCTTTGTATGTTATCCACAAGTCCCCAGCACCTACCCTGCTCTCTGTGTGCCCTAGGAATGTTAGACTTGCCAGATAAAAATGCAACTAGAGGGAGTGGATGCAGTGGGTCAGCCTGAGAGTGAGGTTGTGGGTGTTGCCGCTGTGCTAGGTTGCATTCAATATGAAGATTTCTGTTCAACTGAGCATGTGCAGAATGAGCCAACGCCATCAGACAGGTATATGCCTCAGTTGAAGACCAATAAAAAAGTCTTTGTTTCTTTGCACAGCAGAAATGCTCAGTTAGTTCATAAGTCAGCTTCCAAAAATCACCTGGTAAAATTTTCAGTGTGGTATTTTGGTATTTTTTTAAAATAGGGTTTACCGAAGTGCAGGGGGCAGGGTGGAGACTCACAGCCTATATACTCCTCAGAAATGTTTCTTGCAAATCCTTGACCACTTCTTCAAGAGGCTGAGACATTTGTTAAGAATTTGGGTACTGAAACTTAAAAATGCTCACCAGAGACACAATATAATTGCATAAGAAAAGTTTCCTTCGTTTCCTAGACAGCTTGTGCATTCTTCAGAAAAGAAGGCTTTGGAACTTGAGGAGCATTACATCCTTTGAGTGTTCTACAGTTTCAAGTCACACACCCCAAAGTAGCATGTTCATCTCATTCTGCTGTATAAGGCATCACTTTGTTCTGTCTTGAAGTGCCCAGCGACCCTCCCAAGTCACCTTGTCAACTTCACTTCTTTTCTCTGGGCTACATCTGATCTGTGCCAAGGCTTGTCTGCTTTATTTTGTGGTTTATCTTTCACAGGGACCTAGGCTCAGGGGCAGAAAAAGGACCATTATAAAGTAAAGCAGAAAAGAATGTGGAGGTGGGAGGAAAGGCAATTGCAAAGATGCTATGTTCTCTGCTCATAGAATCACACTGGTTTTTATCTGCAAAGAGCCTCTGGGGTTAGCTAGTCCAGCTGCCTCCTTTGCAGATGTGGGGGATATGAAGGTTGCTTTCCTGAACCATGAGCCATGTCACCTCCTCACTCTTGGGTGGAAGCTCTAGGTTTAAGGTAGGATCGTAACCTTCTGGAGAGGGGCGCTTACTCCTTAATAAATGCAGCCACCTTGTCCCAGTGATTGCTTTAACTTAGCTCTTAAACATTTCCTGGTCACAGTGCTTGAATGATTCAGGGTCTTGTGATCAGCACAAACCTCAGGATTTCCCTCCTAATCTGAATTTAGATCTCCCAGCTCTCAGTATGGTATCTAATCTCACTGAAAGTTCTCTGCAATATACAGCTCCCAGAACTTGTAACATGGATGATAACTAGTGAAGGCTCTTCTCTGCTTCTAGGACCAAAGTAACCACATCTTTTTGGGGGTGGGTGGGGCTTCTTTTTTATTTTATTTTAAAGAGAAAAAAGCACAGAAAAAAGCAAACAAACAAACAAAAAGGAAACAACAGCAAAAGCCAAACAACAACCACAAACAATAGTGATACTGAATTTCAAAACAAGACGATAGGAATTTAACAATAGTTGTTATATTGCATATTGTTATCTTCAAAATAGTTGCTCAGGTTACCAGATACGGGCATTTAAAATTGATCAAACAATATGATTTCCCTTTGAGCAGTTTCTGAAGGTAAATATGAGTCAAAAGTTACAATAGATATAGTGAAAGGGAAAGTAACCAAACTTTTTAAATGAAGTCTATGTTTCTGCCACAAACTTAGTAGTCTCTTCCCAGTATGAATGGACAGGTATCATTAACTTACTTCTGTTTTAGTTTCTGCAAAAGAAACATTAAAGTCATTAGGTGCATCAGTTAGATTGTGTTCAGATGTTGACAACTGAATATTTACCTAACTGTGGCTCAAAAAAATGAGAATGATGTTTTTCTTTGCGTGTAGCAGTAAATTTTGTGATCCAATGTACTGATGTTGGATCAGCTACTCCGCTGTGTCATCAGTGACCTAGATTTGTTCTTTCTGCTCCACCATGTTTGATTGGTTACTGTCTCAGCCTCAGGCTAGTTGCTTCATTATCATAAGGAGGCTGCCACAATTTCAAGCATCAAAGGTAGGAAGGCATTAAGTGCAGATGAGGCTTCTGTGTTTCCTTTGGCATCACCTCTTAGGGAAAGAATTTTTTCCCATCTCATTGATCAGGCTAGAGTCACACAGCAAGGGAAATAGGGGATGCACCATTTGACTTTTCTGCCTCCTCTTCAAGCTAGATAAGGGAGAAATATATGGAAAATGGGTTTCAGTAGCCAACTTTCAATGTTTCCAATAGTAGGAAAGTGACCAATGAAAAAAATCTGTCTACACTGCAATGTAGATATATCTCTACAGTAAAGTTGATAGGACTTTAAAAGCTAAGAAATATCTAAAACCCCACAAGGAATTGATGCTACATAAATTTGGTTCTTAGATGCCAGTGCAAATATTCAATAACTTGGAGGTGTTAAACTTCCTCATCATTACTTTAGACATCTTCAGGCTGCCAGGTTCTTCCTTAATTTCAGTGTGACATAGATAGAAAAGGGGAAAACACACTAGAGAACTACTAGCATGAGGGTCACACAGAGATCAGTGTTATGGGACTAATTTAGGCAATTTGGAGCTCAGTCTCACTCTGTAGTATGATTGTATAAGATTATAAATTATTACTGAATTAATGAATAAAATTAAGAATGACACAGTTCCCACTGGAATAAATAGTGATTACTTCATGGTATAAACAGAACTTTCTAAGCTCAAATGAAAAAAAAACCTACATATATTATACTTGTATTCCAATTCCGGGTTGCAAGTTTTTGAATGCCTACATGAGCCAGTGGGATTATAGCTACAAATAAGGCAGGCAGGGACCCTTGCCCTCTCTGAGCTTCATCCTAAAAGAAAACAAGGATTGGGCAAGTAATGGAAGAGTGATGATCATTAGGGATTGGAAAGCATGAGGAATAAATTAATGAAAGGACCTATGAGTCAAGAAAGGCCCAATTGGAGAAATGCTTTGACTAAGGGTAAAACAATATAGAAATTAATGAGTTGAAAGGAGTGGGGGGGTCTTCTCATTATAGGTAGAAACAATAGTGTTTGTGAATTCTTGGATATGAACATGAATATGCTGGTTTGGAAGAACATAGTCTTTTGGAGGCAAAGGTCATGCCTGGATCATAGGTCAGATGAGGTTAGGGAAATTGGCAGATAGTATGTAGTAAAAGATACCAAATGTCACAATAGTTTGCCACTGAAAGACTACCAATTTCAGTGACACTAAAGTCTTATTTGTAATACTGGGTCCCTCAACTCCATATGTAAACAGAATTTTACCTTTAAATAATTTTCCTTTTGTACTTGATGCTTGATGCCTTGTCTCTCTGATACTTTCGAAAATGCAGATAGGTAGTCCTATAGTAAATATGAACTCATTCAAATTGTTTTCACAGATATTGTAGGTACCCCATTCAAATTCCGTCTGATCCTTTTACCATTTCCCTGTGCCCTACCCCAGCTTTTTCACCATATTTTTGCTTCCAAAGTTCATGCCTGTGACTTCAAAGGACTTCCCACAAGCTCCTGGAATCATGTTACAACATGAAAGTACCCGGGAGCTTAGGTCTCCCCATCTGGCTATTAGCTGTTAGCCAGTAACTGATAATGTAGGAATGTGGAAGACCGACTGGGGAAGAAGGGATAACTCTTTGCACTCCAGAGTTCCCTGTGGTATCAGGCAGAAGCTAACTTTTTGTAGGACTTGTACCTGAAATTATACCCCTTGTTGGCTCCTTCCCTTCCCTTTCCTACTTCTTTCTTTCCCTACACTGAAACACTTCATTGATATATCACTTGCTCATGAATCCTTATCAGAATTGGCTTTGGGGAAACCAAGCCTATGACAAGGGTGATTCTCAAAGTGACAACTGCATCAGAGTTACTTGGGAGTTTATGAAAAATGTTGATTTCTGGGCCCTATCCAAGAGCTACTGCATCTGAATTTGAATCTTCTGGAGCATGTCATGGGGATCTGTATTTTTAAAAACTCCCCAAATGAGTCCTGTACACCTAAAAATTAAGAGCCACTGCCCTGATTCTGGCCACTGAATGGCTCTCTGTGACGAATTCCAAGGCTGACTTAATCACTAGAGTGGAGGAGCTATAAGAAATCCAAAAGAAAACTTCTGGGAGCAAAGGAAGGACTGAACACAAATGTACTTCCTACCCAATTTCTTCTGGTGCCAGTGCTGTCAACCTTCATCTAAAGATTTTCTGTGCTACCTTCCTTTAATGTCAATGAGCAAGTCACTGGAAACTTTTTTTTTCTGGACAGTGAAAAAAAGTTGCCTTTTGAAACAGCACATTGTCAGTATACACTGAACACGCTGTAGCTTAAGAATTAACCATAAGATATCCACTCACTGAGCCACTTGTGATCACAAGTGTTCACTGACCTCCTGAAGTCTCAACACTGTGCTGCATGCTAATGAGGATTGTGTGAGTCAGAATTCTTTTGGTTAGAAATAACTGAAAACTCAAGCCAGCTCAAAAGTACTGAGAGTATACTGACTCACATTGTTAAATAGTTGAGACATATGCTAGCATCAGATAAGGCTTGATAAAGGACTCAAGTGATGTCCCTGATGGTTTGCTTTCTCTAAGTGTCATCATTGTGCACTCTGTGGTACTGATTTTATCCTCAGGTATCACAACATAACCACCAGAGCTCCAGGATTGCCTTGAGGTAGCCAAACAGCTGCCACTGTTTCACACTTTACCTTCTTATATCCAGGAATCTTTTTTAGTAGCTTCTCCCCATGTTCTAACATTCACTCTCTCATAGATCTGACACTGGACGCTTTACCCCTGAGCCAATCACTGCAACCATGAAATGAGTATATCTGAATAACTTATCCAATCACAGCCTACCTTAAAACTGGGGGTGGGAATAGATATGGAAATAATCAGGACACTTTTAGCAGAAAGGCAGAATGAATGGAGGGAACATTCCCTGTTTTCCTAGTCACCAAAACACTGGCATTGCTTGTGTCTTAGGACTTTGCTTTATTCTCTGGTCCAGCCAGTCACTACATTCTGTGTCTTTCTTTGAAAAATTCATTTAGATTTCCCATTTCTTTTCCATTTCCTTGGTTTCTACCCTAATTTACTCAATAAAGCTATACTTAGATATTGCCTGACTTCTGGGATCCTGCCCCTCAAATGCTTGTCTTGGCTTGCTTACCTTGGAGAGCCCAATTCACGTCCATGAGAGAAATTTCAGCTTATAGAACAATGCCAGGTGTGTAGTAAGCATTCAGAAACCATTTGCTGAATGTTGAATGAGTGAATAACTTCAAAACCCTTATTACTTCCTGGAATTCATTTTTATTGATTTTGTTTATAGTCTCTCCTCCTTTACCTCTAACACCTGGAAAGTGTCTGGAGCATAGTGGGTGCACCATGTATGTTTGTTATATAAACATATGACTACAGATGATCTCCATCTTGTGGTGGTTAAGCTTATAATTGGAAATCAGTGTGGAAATTTCTCAAAAAGCTAGGACTAGAGGTCCAATGTAACCTAGTTATTCACCTTCTGGGTATCTTTCCAAAAGAATTAAAAGTATCATACCACAGTGATATATGCACACTCATTTTTATAGCAGCACAGTTTGTAATAGCCAAATCTTGGAAACAGCCCAAATGCCCATCAGCTGGTGAATGGATAAGGAAGATGAAGGTTTTTTTATACTTGGCCATAAAGAAGAATAAGCTTGAGATATTTCTAGGTAAATGAATGCACCTTGAGACTATACTCTCAAGTGAAATAAATCTAACACACATTTGTAAATACCATGTTGTTTATCTGATATGAGAAACTAAAAGTGTAAATAAGGACCAAAATATGTACTAGGTATTGTGAAATAGGAGGAAAATGTTCAAATGAGGGGGAGAATTAGGGACGGGAGAGGGGGAAAGGAAAGAGAGGAAAAGTAAGAAAAGTGCGAAAAGAAGGAAAAATGGAAATAAAGCTTTTGTAAATGGGGAGGGTAAGAGGAGTTGAAGGGAGGATAGGAGAACAGGAAAAAAAAGAATCAAGTTATATCATGTACAGGTACAAATTATGATGAATGCTATCATTATGTGTATCTAAAATATACCAATAACATATGATTGAAGAAAAAATTATTGGACTTTATGATGGTGGGAACATGATAAACACTCAGTGGAATGTGTACTTTACAATTTGATCTTTTCCTGGACTAGCAATAAGTGATATGATTCTGTCCTGATGCAGAGTAACCAGCCACAGCTCTCACTCAGCTCTTCCATCATGAGGGAAACAACTGATGCCCCTAAAGCATGCTATGTGCCTAAGCTGATATGTGTGGAATGTAGGTATATTAAATTCGTTTTCAACTCACAATGGATTTATGGGGTTGTCACTCTAAGTTGAAGGGCACTTGTATATGGTTTTTGTTCCTGTTTTTGCAGTGCCAGGGCCTCTTGCTTGCTAGCCAACTGCTCTTCCACTGAGCTGTACCACCAGCCCTGCCTATGTTTCTTGAATTAGAGAAACATTTATAGTTAGGAAGAGAGTGAGGAGCCAACAGGAATAGTTCAAGTGTTTGAATTCTTGGGAAGAAAATGCATAAAAGAGCAATCAAGATTTTTAAAAGGTAAGGGATAGTCAATAATAGCAAGGATAAAGAGTTATCAAATAGCAGGGCCAGACAAAAAATTTTGGATTTATTTCTATTAATTGAAGTTATGTTAGTTCTCTTTTGTGTGGAAAAACAAAATCTCACACAGCAATGGATTTTTGCTTTTTGCTTGGCTATGAGAGATTTCAAAGGTAAATTTGGGAAATTAAATCTTTGCCTTAATTTTTTTGTCTGTATTTCCTGGTGCTTTCTTTCCAGATTGCTGTTAAATTGTCACAGCACATAGTAAAATCATGTGACGAGCTGCAATATGTTCAATATGTGACTTACGTCAAGTCCTGCCCTGGCTAAATTGTGAAGTGTCATGTAAGTCACCCAAGCTTCTGTAGAAAGGAAGATAATTTATTACGCTAAGTGCACTGTGGAAAAGGTCAAGTGATTAATAAGTTGCCAATATGAAATACAAGCCTATCAACACTAAGAAGTTTAATCATTTACCCTACATGGGGCTTGAGTGAAATGAATTCTTTCTGGGGTTCTTTTCAGGCAGTATGAATCTGTGAAACTCTTCAGGAGACATTTCTTTCTTATTGTATGTTTGGATGGAATGATACTTTTTTATTTTCAATGGAGGATTTCTTCCAGAAAAATCTTTATTTTTCACAAAAGTCATCTATAATGTCATCTGCACTAATATGATGTTTTCCATTTTGATCAAGAGAAAAAAATACACAAACAGTGGTAATTCACAGGTCTGATAAGAACTCTTCAATAGTATCTTACCTTAAATGTCCTAATCAAATAGTTTCCATTTGAGCTTATTTACTCTTGGTACAGCTTTTAAATTGTCTTGTAAATGGAGACAATAGCAAGAAAATAACCTTTAAAAAGACAATAACAAAAGCAAACTAAATGATAGAGATTCTAATGATCTGTAAAGAAATAACAAAAGGACCATTTACTGAAGGTTTATTATAAATGCCACACACTATGCCAAGACAGTACACATATTTTAGTCCATCCACATAAATCTCGTAAAGTTATTATCACCTTCATTTTACAGATGAAAAAACTGAGACCTGCAGAGAGGTTGACATGTCAAGGAGACATGGAGAGGACATGTCAAGGAGTTACCTGCAGAGACTAACATGTCAAGGATCATACAATTAGAAAGAAATAGGATCAACTTGTGAACCAACTCTGCCAAGTCTCAAAGCCTAAATTAATACACACCCATACTCTGCCACTGACTTTCTTGTATTCCTTTAAGGAAGTAAGTTTTATTTTCATTTTTTTTCAGATTAAGCAAAGTTTGCCCAGGCAAAGAGAACAATGGATTAAATAACAACATTAATAGTTTCTGCTAAATGAAGTTCTGTTTAGTGCAAGTCACTGTGTTGAATGTTTTTTTCAGCAGTTATTTTCTCATTTAATAAACCTTTGTTGAGCATTTATCGTGTGCTAGGTACCAAAGACACAATATGTAGTAAGTTAAATCAACCTGATTCTTGCCCTTTTGGCTTGCACATTAGTGAGGGAGAGAGGCGCAAATCAAAGAAAAAAATATATATTTTCTTCCTTTCAACACAAATGCCAAGAACATTCCTGGTAGAAAAAACAGTCATTTAAACAAATGGCACAGGAAAAGCTGAATATCCACATGCAAAGAATGAAGTTAAATTATTAATTTAATCCATATGCAAAAATAACTCACAATGGATAATGCATATTTTTGTTAATTTTTATATTAAAGGGACTAAAATCAAGCAAAATAAAACAGAATAAAGCCAATCAAAACAAAGCAGTATAAATGATACAAGACTTAAGAACAAGATAATAAGAAATCAACAATGGTTAACATGATGTCTCTTGTCCTCAAAATAGCTGCCCATATATTCAGACATGGTAAAAATCAAACAAAGCAGAACAGAATTGAACCAATAAAAACAAAACAATGATGCAATAAAGGACTTCAAAACAAGATAAGAGTAAATCCACAATTGCTATCATAATATATCTTGTTATCTTTGAAATAGCTGCCCATGCCATTGGAAAAAAAATCAAGACAAAACCGAATAAAACCCAACCCAACAAAACAATGGAAATGATACAGGACTTCAAAACAAGATTAATAGGAAATTAACAATGTCTACTACCTTCAGGAGATCCCCCATAGAGGCTATGTTGCGTATTGTTATCCCCCGAATAAATGATCAGACTACTGGCTTTAGACCTGCAAAATCAGTGAAACACTAAACACTACACGCATTCAATTGTATTTTACCTCAATAGCTACCATTGCAGCCTGTGCTTCTCCAGATCAGCCAGTCACTTATGGTGGGGGTGTGGAGGGGTAGTTGGCTCTTCTTGTCTCCCAGCCTGTGCTCCAGAAGGGGCTGGCATCTGATTTTGCCCTCAGTGGCCCACACATGGTACAGACCTCCAGGGAGGGCTGGGCTTCTAGTTGACTTCTCCTGCCACACAGTCCATGAATGGCACCAACTCAAAGGAAAAGGCTGGCATCTTGTTCTTCCCCCAGCTCCCTGTGCATGGTGCAGACTCACAGGGAGGGCTGGAATTCTTGTTGCTACACTTTAATATCAGGCCTAAAATTATAAAACTGTTAGAAGAAAGCATGGATGAAAATTTTATGACATTGTATTTGCGATGATTTATTGAATATGACACCAAAAGCAGAACCAACAAAAGTAAAAATAGATAAACTAGACTATGTAAAAATTAAAAACTTAAAAATTTAAGATACAACACAGCAAAAAGGTAACCTATGGAAAGGGAGAAAGTATTTGCAAATCAATATCTAACGAGTAATTAATACCTACACTATACAAAGACCTTCTATAACTCAACAACAAACACAGTTAACTCTGTCTTTCTGTCTGCCTATCCATCTATCTTTAAATTTTGCAGTACTAGAGATCAAACCCAGGGCTTTACAATGAAGGACATTCCTAGGCTTTTAACAAAATTTTTAAATTTTGAGACAAGATTTTGGCTAAATTGCTAAATTACCCAGGGTGAGCTCTAATTTGCCGTCTGCCTACCTCAGCCTCCCAGAGTGCTGGGATTACAGGTGTGTGTTACTATTCCCGGATCAAATAACCAAATTTAAAAATAGGCAAAACACTTGAATGTGTCCAAAGAAGATGTTCAAATGGCCAAAAAAGCTTATTAAAAGATATCCCACATAACCAATATTATAGAAACACAAATCAAAACCACAATGAGTTATCACATTGTACCTGTTAGGATGATTGCTATTAATGAAGAAAAGAAGGATGGAAAGGGAAGGAAGAAAGGAAGGAAGGAAAATAAGTATGAGTGAGGATAGGGAAATTGGAACTATTATGCACTTTTGATTGGAATTTAAAGCATTGTATCTGCTATGAAAACAGTATTTGCAGGTTCTTCAAAGAATTAAAAAATAGAAATACCATATGATCCAGAAATGCTACCTTTGGGTACATATATCTAAAAGAATTCAAAGAAAAATTTCAAAGAGACATTTGTGTGCCCATGTATATAGCAGCATTATTCACAATAGTCCAAAGAGCAAAAACAACTAAGAAGTCTATCATGAGATAAAAGGATAAACAAAATATATGATTTATATATGCAGTGGAGTAGCATTCATCTTTACAAAGGAAAGAAATTTCAACACTAGTAGCAACATGGATGAACTTTGCAGATATTATGCTAAGTCGAGCAAGTTGGGAACAAAACCGCAAATACTATATGATTTCCCTTTATGAAGTCTCAAGATTAGCCAGACTCAGAAACAGCAAGTAGAATGGTTGGCTAGGTCTAGAGGGAGGGTAAATGAGGAAGTATTGTTTAATGGGTACAAGGTCACAGTTTTGCAAGATGAAAAAAAGTTCTGGAGTTTTGTTGTACAACAATCTGAATCTACTACTAAAATATACACTTAAAATGGTTAAGAAATATTTAAAAATATATACATAAAACAAATATTTACCTCTAATCTCTTTACCATGAGAGCTTTTTATTACATTTATTTGATAGAGCAAACTGAATTTTAGAGAAGCTATGTCACTTCCCCAAAGCGAACACAGTCATAGTGTAGATGAGATTTCAGCCTATTTCATGAGCCTATGTTTCATGTTCAAACTGTGACCCAACTTAGATAACCAGATCTTCAAACAAGTGAACAAAACGACCTCTTGATGGGCTGGGTCACTGCAGTTTGAGTAAACACGGAGCACCAAGTTTAGAGCAAAGTGTGGGTGTTAAGGGAGCTGAGAAAGGGCCCTGTCTCCCATAATTATGCCCGTCCCTCTCCACACCCCCGCCAGTAAGAAATGCATCTAACTGTGAGATCAAGATAGAAGTTTAGTTTCCTTCTTTTTCATTCCAAAAGCTTTCTTTCCTTCTGCAGTGAACACAATGCCTTAAACCCAAGTAGAGGCAGAGCCTAGAATTGTTTGTAGTAGAAGCCTTAAAAGCCTATTAGCAGAACTGAATGACACCTGAGGGCACAACGTCCTAAGATAAAGCCCTTAGTTTTGTCTCAGAATGCCAGTTAAGGTACAGATTGTTTTAGCCTAAATATGGTGGCCAGTGGATATGACTTGGAGACCAGATTTTCTGGGGGAAAGATAAATAATTGATGCACTAACTGGATGATCATGGGGGCTATGTGGTGGTGATGACCTGCTAGACCTGCTGAGGTACTTCAGAGCGAAGAAGCCACTGTAACATTAAAGAAAGCCGTCTGCATGGAATGATTGAGCAGACTAAGGTTGCTGTTTCTTAAAGGACTATATTTTACACCATCTGCAAAGTGAAAGCAAGCAGCCTCAGGTGGGGAACAGGGGAACAAGAATGGACTTGGGGATGCAAGAGTAAACTTGAGGATGGGTGGAAGTGCTATTGGCTCAACTGGGACGGAACAGGGATGAAACTTTGGTCAAGTAAAAGAATGTAGCTCAGCATCCTGCTGTGGGCTAAAAAGTACCAGGGTTGTAGCTCATTATTGCACAAGTAGATCATAATTTAATTCCTAAAAGATCCAAGTCTCTAGAAATTATTTACAGCTATGAACTTGAGAATCCAAAATGGCTGGAAAAGGATTCTGGGTATTTAGATAACACAGATTATCTAATGTGATGCTTTTCTTTTTTATGTTTGATTATTTTTTATTGTTTATTGGCATGATTTAGATATACATAACAATCATATTTATCCTAGGGAATTTGTACTTGTATATGCTATACCTTGATGATGCTTTTCAATAAGAAGAAGCACTTGGGAAAACTGTCTCTCCCTTTAGCCTATGAAATATATTCCTTACACTTTATCAGAAAGCAATATATGGAAACTAACATTAAAATAAACATCTGAGTACATGATGATATGGAATGAATATTTTAAATGAAGAATATCCTTTGAGTAGATTTAGCAAACAAATGATCACATAAACTAACTATAATTGTAAGTTGAAGCATTTAAGAAAAACTGAGAGATGCCCATTGTAATCTGAATAGTTCAATGAAGGAAACTAAATTAGTACTCAGCTTGTGGAAAAACCTGTAAACTTGCATGTGTTTTAAATTCAGAGCTGTCTAAGGACAGGGGTCAGGTTTTTAGTCCTTGGGTTATTGTAAGTCATAAAAACCATCATTAAAAGTCATTACAAGGGGCTAGTGGTATAGCTCAGCAGTACAGCACTTGCCTAGCATGGGTGAGGCCCTAGAGTTGATCCCCAGCACTGCTCCAAAAAGTCATTACATATCAACATACATAATTATACCACCTATGATCTCTTTTATATTGGACTTTGGACTGAGGGGTATAAACACTGCAACTAGTCTAGAAGCTGAAATATCCCGAGTCATGAATTCCTAGCCTTTGAGATCCAGGAGGTAGGACAAATGCTGAGGAGGGAGTGGGAAGAGGCTTCCAGGTAAGTCATCATATATATCTAGAACACTGAGGCAGTTTTACTGTACCTTACCAGGCACTTGTGGGAAACCTTGACTCCTCTGGGAGACCAGGCGCTGAGGCTGTGTGGAGAAAATGGTTACAGGAGAATGATGGAAAGCATCATTGCTCTCAGAAACAAAGAACACTTTTGCAAAGAAAAAAAAACCTGCTTTCTTTAAGTGATTACTGTATAAATGAGCTTTAAAGTTAATTAACTTTCTCACATCCACTTTAGCTCCTGCTTGAGTAAACTCAACTCAAAGTAATTTGCTAATATTAATTTTTCATTCTTTCAGTTCCTACTAAGTGCTTGGTGCAGTGGTCAGCAAGGGAGTCACTGTTAGGCAATAAAACAGAAGACAGCTTAATCAAGGGCTCACACCAAATGGATACAGAATCATAAACTAAGCTAAGTGCTGCCAGGGATGACAATATTATGAGTAAAATGGGAATTTAGAGGGTTACTATTTAGCTATAGGCCAGACAAGATTTCTCCAGAGGAGGTGAGGGGCTCACCATGGGCTAGATTGGAAGTTGGGTAGTCCAGACCAAAGAAATAACACATACAGAGGCCCTAGGTTGAAAATCAGAAGTTTGTGCCATAAACCTGAAAGATGCATTCTGAACACCATGATCCCCAATGTTGAAATCCTGAAAAATCAAAACCCTTGAAATCTAAAATCCTGAAATATCAAAATTCCAAAATATATAGTTCTATAACTGTAATTTGACAAGTCTTTAGAAGACATTTATTTACATTTTGAAAAGGTGTCTGTCTTATGGTTCTGTGGAGGAACAGATTCAGTATAAAATGTATATATGATTATACAAAGGATTTATAAGATGGGCTTACAGAATCAGAATCAGAAGAGTCCCAAGGGCTTGTCTGCCAGGTCAGAGATGGAAGACTCTAAGATGGTTGTTTGAGCACTGGAGAGCCATGGGATCCAGTAGTCAGTGGAAGGTTGAAGGCTAGAAGCTCACTGCAGTCACTGGTGTAAGTCTATACTGGGAAGCCAAAGTGTCTGTTTTGGAAGGCTGAACAATTTTAACGGGAAACCTGAATGAACTGGAGGCCAACATCAACCAACAGTGAAAACTGAATCTTCTCCAAAGGAAAGGGGAAACACTTCTGTTTTCTTTCCCTTTTTATTCTAAGCTACAAACCCATTGGTTGGTATCACTCACATCTGAAGTGAGTCTTTCTTCCTCAGTTTGCTGGCTTACATGTTAATCATCCATAGACACACATCCAGAATTTACTAATCTGCTAGGCGATTCTTACTCAAGCCAAGCTGACATGTCACGATTAATGATCAGAGCATCTATTTGCAAAACATAAAAACAATACAGAACATAAACCATTTTACAAAATCAAATAGTAAATCATACCATAATATTTTGCAAGCATAAACATTCAGGTATACTAACAGTTACATGGACATAACTATTAACTGATGAATATATTTACAAAGAAATAGGTGAAATGCATATCACTATGGTTTGTAATTTTGTATACCTAGCTTCATAACTACAATAATTTGAAATACAATTGACAACCTAAATCTGACATGATTGATCAAAAACAGTAATGAGTCACCACTGCATATGTAATCACTCAAAGAGGCAAGACCTTGAGAAAATTTATCTTTTACAAATGCAGACGTACAAAATTATATCTTTTTATTTACTGAGAAAGTTTCAGAATTTTTACATGTACAGACAATGCTTACACACGAAGCCAATATTGTGATAATGCACTTTTGAGAGTAAATTCTGCAAAAATTCCACAAAACAAATTAGAACTCTCTAAAAGTCTTTTACAATTTCTGCCTCTAGCATTGAGAATGATGAGAAAATGAAATATGTTCAGTGTAAACAATAATGCTGACAATTTAAGTAGTAAGAAAAACTAAAAAAAAAAAAAAAACCCCTCAAAAACAAAAAAACCCAAAACCTTAAAGATTTAACATATTAAAAAGTACATTACAAGAAGAAACTATGGACCACTTATAAGCATTAGTTATATTTGAAGTCTTGCACCACAATGAATAGATTTTTTTTCTTTTAGGGTATGAATCTCTTCAGATACACATTCACATTCATTTCATACATTGTCCTATTCTTTTAGAATCTTCTATTATTTGGTATACACTGATATAACCATTCCCTATTAAATTTTCCCATTTCATGTACCATGCTTCCATGTTGCTTTGGTACATGGAAAGCTATTCTCCATGCACTCATTCACAGACTACAAAATTTGGCAAAACCAATACTGGTGACCAAATAGCAACACCATTCCATAAATGTCTTCTTATTGCACTTAATTACTTTTGGACCCCTCAATTATCCCACTAGCTTATTCAGACAAAGGTAGTCTTAATTTTTTAAAACTCCTGGAATTTCATCAGCTGGAAGGAATACTAACAGAATCTATGCATTTTCAAAATTCAATTTTCATTGCCATATAGCATGGCCAATTCCTTCCCCAGAATTCAATTTTCTATCCCTCTTCTATAGCCTTTTTTTTGCCTCCATAGTAATTGCAGTTTGAGGTATTTTGGCTTTCAAGATTTCCACATTTGAGATTTTAATCTTTCAAAATTGTGATTTTTCAGGGCTTTAGACTTTATGTGATTTTGATATTTTGGAATTTTGATATTTGAGATTGTGACACTGGGGATGGCCTTTGGGGCTTATGATGGCTACAAAGGAGGTACAACTCCTATTGCAGACACTCAAATAAGCCTTGCAGAGGCAGAAACAAAGGGAGTGACAGGTTAGTGACCTAAAATGGAAGGGCAGGGGAATGGTGACAATTTTGGGAAGCCATCGATAATAGGTTTTAATCAGAGATTTACCATAATCAGATCTGCACGTTGAAAAGATCATTTCACCTATGGTTTAGAGAATAAATTCGAGGAAAGTAAAAATGGATGGTGAGAAAATATTTCAACGTTGGTGTGGCTGAGGAATGAGGCCCCGTTTTATGGGAGTGGTGTGCTCCATTTGCTCCACTTGCTCCATCCTGCTATAAGGCCTGGAACGCTGAACAGTATGAAATACAGAAAGAGCATTCAATGCTCCTTGGCTTCTGGCTGAGTTTGGCCAATGGGAAGCCCCTGAAAGAGACCAGAATTTGAAGAAGAATGGGACCAGAATAATTATTTTCCCAGTTCCTTCCCTCCTGGATTGCTGCATATGACTCTCATTCTAGGGATGGAACCCAGGACATCACATATGCTAGGTAAGTGCACTATCATGGATCCACACACTCATTCCTACATGACTATCTTTCCACATTCCACTAACTACTTCCCTTCCCCTGGTCCATTTATTGCCTAGAGATTGTGACAGCTTCATTCCTATTGCCAGTGGTTTTTGTATTTTCTAATTAGCATGATTTCTCTGAACTCACTGTTTTGTAAATAATCCCTTCTCCAAGTCGTCTAATTTGAATGTGTCATATGTTTCTTACTGATGTAGAAGTAGCAGGATATTAAGAACAAATGAACAAATTAGAGATGTGTTTAGGAGGGTGATCGTAAAAAGCATTACTTATAGACATAAAACATTACAGTGATATTATTTTTATTTAATGAATAACAAAATACCATGAACTATTAGCTGAGAATAATAATATTTGTGTTCATTGTCATTTACAGGAATTGTGATTTTCAAAAGCAGCAAGATTCTGATAGCTATAGGGAGACAACAGTGATGTGAAAGTTATATCTGAGAATTCTACTTTAACTTTCCCTTTAATTGTTTCTCAATTCACCTTCCAGTCCATAAATCTGTCGGTGAATATCTTAGCAGGAAAGCTAGTGATATAACTATGTAGGCAAAGACTTTCTCCAATTATCTTACGTGTTTTTCTAACACATATTTCCTGCTAACATCCTTGGGCTTTGCTCCTAAACCTCTTCCAATCCTGGGGAAATACAAGCAAATGTGTAGAAAGGTCACTTGTGATCTGTGCTATTCATGAATGTGTGGTGTTGACATTACTTATAACTGGACTAAAACATATGAGTGGTAAAGAAAATTTTAGTATTTTAAATTTCTCCTAAAGGAGATGCCTCAATTTTCTTAGATGAGCTAATTGCTTAATGATGTTATAACCTTTGCCCCTGCTTGATTTCTTTGGGGGATTAAGACTAATTTGTCATTATATTATTAATTACAAAAATGCTCATTTACTTGAAAACTTAAATCTTTGTAGAATTGGCTTCCATTTCTCTAAATTAGCCTTTAGCTTCTGTAATAGTTTCCTATCGCTGCTGTAACAAATGACAAGTTTAGTGTCTTAAAACAACACTTCTCCCTTATAATTCTGGAGGTCAGAAGTTCTGAAATGAGTTGGCAAAGAAGTATTCCCTTTGAGGCTTGAGGGAACAGTTTATCTTCCCCATTTGTTTCCCTTTCTACCTTCTAGAGACCACTTGTATTCTTGACTCACAGCCCCTTTCTCCATCTTCAAAGCCAGAAGCATAGCATGTTTCTTTCTTCCTGTTTCTGTCTCTTGCTGTCCTTCCATCTTTACATTATCTGCAGCCCTCTGTAACTGCGACCCTGTTTCTTTCCTTTTATAAAGATGCTTACTGTTCTATTGGGTCCACTAAGGCAACCTAGGATTATCTTGCATCTCAAGATTCTTAACTTCATCACATCTTCAAAGTCTCCTTTGCTATGTAAGGTAACATAGTTACGGGTTCTTGGAATTGGGACATGCACATCTTGGGAGGGGGGATTATTTTCCAACACAGCTATCTTTTCCAAGTATACTTTATCTTTCTCAAATTTATCCCCTTTGTCTTTATTCTGAAGTATTCTGTTACTACCTCATTACATATAAAAATCTCCCTCCAATTCAGTGACAATTGGACAAATATTTTCTGGGTGGTAGACTCAGAGTTGTAATGACGAATGAACACAGCTTCTATATCCATATACTCTGAAATGCCCTCTCTATGATTATAGTTGATGGAGAGACCCAAAGAGGTGAGTTGAGCTTTGAGTTTTTACTACCATGCTTTGCCCAAAGTAAGACCTAGCTGGAAAGTAATCAACTTTGAAAATTAGAGATCAAATCTGCCAGGCCCCATTAGCCACAGAGCAAGAGAATAGTGATGGCAGGTAAGGCAAGAATAGGTTAATGGAGGCTGGCATTTTGATCTCTAGTTTTCAGGGCTGATTATTTTCTATCTAGGTCTTATTTTCAGGGAAAGAGAGTAACTGTTTGGAACTTTGTAAGGAACATTTATTTTCAAGTTCTTACCACCTTAATAATTTCCCACCTAAAAATAACATTTTAGCTTTCTTATGGATCTTTTCTGTATTCTTTCCATGTCTGGTTACTTTTATTTTTTTATTTTTTTAAATTTTATTTAAAGAGAAAAAAAACCAACCAGACGAAACAGAAAAATGGTAGCAACAATATAGAAAAAAATAAAAGAGCCAAAACCAAACAAACAGACAAAAAAAAACACCCCAAAAAACAACAATAACAAAATAAAAAAAAACCCTAAGAAATCGCCACTTGAAATGTCTGGTTACTTTTAGAAGCTGATTTAAGAAACACCACTTCAGTAACATTTTAAATATTACTGGAAATAATCAAAGTTGATCAATGAGCAATTAACCAAAGACACTATTTGCAAGACCTTCGCAATAACAGAGGGATACAAGAAAGAAATGTTTCTGGGTGATTTTCTTATACTTTTTGTACTTACCAAACATTCCACATCAAATGTAATTGTCTAAATACAAATACAAAAACAAAATAAATGGGCAAAATATTTCCAGTTTCCAGGTTTTGAAACTCCATAATAATAACAATAATAATAACTACCAGATTTTTCATAGACTCAAAAAAAAAGCCAAATGTGTTTTACAGTTCAAGAAATTGTTTGAGATTGGGGTTGACTACATAATGTGTGGGTTCCAATCTAAAATGGGAATTATGTTTCTGTTGCAAAAAGTACTGAAAAAATTTCAAGACTATAATAGTAGAGTGAATATAAAATAAAGTATAGTCCCCTTTTAATCACAGGGTCTTATGCAACTGCACAGGTCATCTGCCCCTTGAACTAGCCCTGGTTGTAATTGTCATACTGTTTTGCCTACAAGGCTTTTATATCACATTACGCAAAAGCCTAAGAATAAAATTTAGTTTTGCACATTTCAGTGATGAGGAACAAATTTTACATGTGTTAAGAATCATCTCTGGCACTTATTGGTCTTTTCTTTGTATACTTTTGACGATAATTACTAGTTTGACTATGTCTACCTGATAGCAAAATTCACTTCAAAATGTAAAATATTTAGTCAGTTACCAGGATCTTTCCTCAGAGATAGATGCTTCATATTATGCAACAAACAAATGGAGGCTCAACCTTCCATGACTAGACAACCTCAGTGTATTACCTCCAGAGTCCTTGGATCTACCAAGTCTACAATTTTCAGAGTGGAATGTTTTGCCAAGATAATAAACAACATGAATCTGTCCATTGAGTTAGTGATTAAAATATGAGCCCAAATACTACTGATGTTTCTTTCTGGTTCTGTGTTTAAATTAATTTGAATAACTTATTTCATCCTGATATGAAAGAAAAAAATTAAATTCTTCACAGTCCCAATCTAGAGAAGTTCCAAGTGAAGTCAAGACTTAGCCCCAGATAAAATATGTTCTGGCAATGCAGATCTCCCCACTTCTTTAATCTTAGCTCCTACTCAGTTAAGGTATCACCTCTCCCTAGAAGTCTTCTTCTTAATTTTATTTGATTTTCTATTAAATTTGTTTTTAAATGAGGTGTGAAAAAATAAAAATTGTAAATATTTACAGAGTACTACGTATGCTTCAGTGCATATATCCATTGTGCAATTGTTTAAAACAGGATGAACACATCTATTTCTCAAACATTTATCATTTCTTCATGGCGAAAGCATTCAAACTTCTTTCTTCTAGCCTTTAAAAAACACAGAGTACATTATTGTTATCCCTAGTTACCCCACTATGCAGTAGCACATTAGAAGTCTTTTCTTTGATGCCCTCCCTGGCCCAGTCCATCTGTGTTTCCGTAGCAACCTGCATACACATCTCTCGTGGCTTTTCCTACGTTGTGATATAATTAAAATTGGGTGTGTTCTACCAGACTACAGTAGACACAGAGATGTGCTGCCCAGATTTACCTTCAAAGGAGGACTTGCTGCCCAGCTGCACAAAGGGCAGTCAGCTCCTTCAAGGCCTAACTCTACTGCAGTGAACCCCTTTGTCTTAGCTCCCTCCCTGGAAGCCCACAATCAATGACTGTTCATACTGGAATGTTTGGCCTCAGCCTGCACAACCAGATCTGGGACAAAGTGAATGAACAATTCTTGCTCCAGATCTTCCTGCAGGATTGAGGGAGACTGTCAGATTTGGGTTGTAGTTTAATTCCTCTTTTGTCACAATCCTATCCTCCACATTCCTTTCATAGATGTCAATTCCTAATAACTACCATGTACTCCAAATTCCCTCTCACTGTATGCTTTTGGAGAATTATGCCTACAACATGGAGTCTAAATTCCTGGTCTTATTTGCCTTAGTACTCATGACCCTTAGCACGTTACAAAGGCCACAGTCCACACCCAATAAATGTGGTTGAACTGAACAGTTTATTTATGCACTTAAAAATACAGTACTGTTTTTGATTTCTCCCTGTCACAGAGAGTTATATGAGGGAAATCAGTGAGAAGCTTTTAACATTGTTAAACAGACAGCCAATAAAGAAAAATGAAATAAACTGGTGCCAAAATATTTTTAAACAAATTATTCAGCCAATATTATCTTTATGTGTTATCTGTATAATTTTTAACATGGTAACATCAGCATTTTAATATAGTGTCAGACTTTGTCAGTTTATTTATATACTGTTAAAGCAAAGCCTTTGTTTAAGCCCTGGGAAAATGTTTATTGTTGGCAGAAATGAAGGCAATCCCCAAAGTGCTTTTCAATATGAAGAAACCAGCACAAATTCTTAGTTATGGTTTTTCCTTATGATATATGTTTTGTTCATTTTTGAACATGATACTTTAGAATAGAAATGAGGTGGGGTGGAATTGAAGGAGGCAATGAAGAGAAAAAATAAACCGTTTTCTAGCAATATCAAGAGGCCAAAAGTGATATGATAGCTGCTAAATCAGTTCCCACTGCAATTAGGATCAGGAGGGCAATAAAAAAAAGAAAAGAAAATGAAATGAGTGTCAAGCAATATCTCCACAACATCTCCTAGAAGAAATCTCCTCCCAAAGTCACAAAACATTCTCTATTCAGTAATCTAACATCATACCAAGCACACAGGCTTTGATTGTCAATAATAGGCAGTAAATAAGTTTTAAAAAAATTTACTTAAAAAAAACCGACCAAACAAAACAGAAAAAAGGGTAGCAACAATACAGAATTCCAAAGGAAAAAAAGAAAAGAACAAAAAAACCCACTAAGAAATCACTACTTGATAAGTTACATACTGTCATCTTGCAAATATTTGTTCAAGTTACAAAATTAAAGCACACAAAGTAGACATTCAAACAGTGAGACTGTTAACAGTTCTGCTCCACAATCTAACAGAAGCAGTAATATGGTCATCTATCTTACACACTTAAACATACATGCAGTTATATCCTTTAGAGCACTTCCTTTTGCTCTCTTTTTTACAGTAGCAATTATGCATTTTGGGTTTAATTATTCCTACAGTTCTTATTACTTTTTACACTAGACACACAATGTGATATTTATAAATATGATTCCTATTTATTTCACTAATGAGGATAGTCTCAAGTTGTCATCATTTCCTTATCAATGCCTCAAGATCATCTTTTTATATAGCTGAGTAATATTCCATTCTGTAAAAATACAAGAACTTTTTCATCCACTCTGCTGTTGATGGGCATCTTGGTTGCTTCCAAGATATAGCTATTACAAATTGTGCTGCTATAAACATGGATATACATATATCACTGTGATATGAACTTTTCAGTTCTTCTGGGAAAATACCCAGGAGGGGAAGAGCTGGGTTGAATGGAGCTTCCAATCCTAGTCTTCTTCTTTTTTTAAAAAATTTTTTATTTAAAGAGAAGAAGAAAGAAAAAAACCAAACAAAACAGAAAGAGGGTAGTAACAATACAGAATTCCGAAGGGGGGGGGGAAGAAAGAACAACAACCATAACAAAAACAAAAACAAAAACACTAAGAAATTGCCACTTGATAAGTTACATACTGTCATCATTGGAAATAGTTGTTCAAGTTACAAAGTTAAAACATACAAGTAGACATTCAAACAATGAGCCTGTTAATGGTTCTGCTCAACATTCTAACAAAAACAGTAATATGGACATCTATCTTACACACTTAAACACACATGCTGTTATATCCTTTAGAGCACTTTCTTTTCCTCTTCTTTTTTACAGTATCAATTACGCATTTTGGGTTTTATTACTCCTACAGTTCTTATTACTTTTTATACTAGAGATACAATGTGATATTTATAAATATGATTCGTATTTATTTCACTAATGAGGATAGTCTCAAGTTGTCTCCATTTACTTGTGAAGATCATCTCAAGATCATCCTTTTTATAGCTGAGTAATTTTCCATTGTATAAAAATACCACATCTTTTTCATTCACTCTGCAGTTGATGGGCATCTTGGTTGTTTCCAAGATTTAGCTATTACAAATTGTGCTGTTATGAACATGGGTGCACATATATCACTGTGATATGAACTTTTCAGTTTCTCTGGGAAAATATCCAGGAGGGGAATAGCTGGGTTGAATGGAGTTTCTAGTCCTAGTCTTCTGAGAATTCTCCATACTGATTTCCATAGTGGTTGTACCAATCTACACTCCCACCAACAGTGGAGCAGTGTTCCTTTTTCCCCAAAGCCTTGCCAACATTTGTTATCAGTTGATTTCTTGATGGCAGCTATTCTTTCAAGAGTAAGATGAAATTTCAATGTTGTTTTAAGTTGCATTTCTCGAATGACCAGTGATGGTGAACATTTCTTCATGTATTTGTTTGCCATTTGTATATTTTCATATGAGAACTGTGAGTTCATCTCAGATGCCCATTTTTGGCGAGGTTCTTTAAATTTGGGGGGCTATCGTTTTTCAATTCTTAATATGTTCTTGATATAAGTCCTTTGTCTGAGGGGTTGCTGACTAGAATTCTTTTCATTCTGTGGGTTTTCTTTTCACTCTGATGGTGATTTATTTTGAGGTGCAGAAACTTTTCAATAATATGAGATCCCAGTTGTTGATTCTCTGAAGTGTTTCCCATGCAATTTGTGTTTTCTTCATGCATTCTCTGCCTACACCTATGTCTCCAAGATTTCTACCTACCTTATCTTCCAGTAGATTTAGTGCTTCTGTTTTAATGTTTTGGTCTTTGATCCACTTAGACTTTAGTTTTGTGCATGGTGATAGGCATGGATCTAGTTTCAGGCTTCTTCATGTGGAGAGCCAATTTTTCCAACACCATTTATTAAAGAGGCTATCCTTCTTCCAGTGAACATGTTTAGCCCCTTTGTCAAATATCAGATGACTGACCGTCTTTGTACTTATTCTTGCATATTCTAATCTGTTCCATTGATCCTCAGGTCTATTTCTTTGCCAGTGCCATGCTGATTTTATCACTATGGCTTTGTAGTACAGTTTCAAGTCAGGAATTGAGATGCCTCCTGCCTTGCCTTTGTTGCCCAGAATTTCCTTTGCTATTCTAGGTTTCTTCTGTTTCCAAATGAATTTTAGGAGTGTTTTCTCTAGATCTGTGAGTTATGTCAATGGTATTTTGATTGGGATTGCATTAAATCTGTATAACAGTTTTGGGAATATGGCCATTTTCACAATGTTGTTTCTTCCTAGCCAAGAGCAAGCAATATCCTTCCATTTTCTAATATCCTCTTCAATCTCCTTTTTTAATCGTAGTATAATTTTCAGTATATAGGTCTTTTACATTTTTAGTTAAATTGATTCCTAATTATTTCATTTTTTTAGATGTTATTGTGATGGGTGATATTTCCGTAATTTCTCTCTCGGTGAGTTTCTTGTTTGTGTACAGGAATGCTATTGATTTTTGCGCATTGACTTTGTAGGCAGCTAAACTGCTGAATTCATTTATTACCTCCAGTAGTCTTTTAATGGAGTTTTTTCAGTCTTCTATATAGAGTATCATGTCATCTGCAAATAGTGATAATTTAACTTCTTCCTTTCCTATCTTTATTCCTTTTATTTATTTCTCTTGTCTGATTTCCCTGTCCTGTTTCCAGAGCTATTTTGAATAGGAGTGGTGATGGTGGACATCCTTGTCTTATTTCTGATTTTAAAGTGAAAGCTTTCAGTTTTTGTTCATTTAGTATAATATTGGCTGTTGGTTTGTCATGGATGGCCTTTATAACATTGAGGTAGACAGCGTGTATTCCGAGTTTCTGAATGGTTTAATAAATTCAAATGCAGGGGTTTTGCACTCAAAAGATGCCAGAACTCAAGGGAAAGAGTTTAAGTGCAGAAGGCTGAGAAGAGACAAATTGAGATAAGACTAAGGATTTATTGTGGTGGATATCTATTTATAAAATCAAGGTTATCAAAATGATATCTGTCTTTGAGAATTATGGAGATTTTGATAAAAGTAAATATTATAATTTTTAAATGCTTTGCAATTTTTTATTCAAAATAATGTTCCAGTCAAAGTCATAGGAACTAAAATGATTGGTGATTTCAAAATTGAAGGGAAGGAAGAATAGGGTGAATTGGTGTTCAGGCACTAAAACTATTCTTTATGATACAATAATGGCAGATATGTGACATTACACATTTGCAAAATCCGTAGATTGTACAACACTAAGGGTGAGCCCCAGTGTAAACTATAGACTTTAGTAAACAATATACTGATATTGATGCAATTGTAACAAATGCTCCATATTAATGCAGTATATTAATATGGGAAATGGGAGGCCAGGAGGGGAATATGTAGGAATCCTCTGTACTTTCTGTTCAGTTTCTCATAAATCTAAAACTGTTATAAAATTAAAATGTATTATTTAAAAACGAATCCTATTTCTATGTTAACACCCCTAGAATTGAGACAAACAAGTTTGTTTTTTGTCTGCTACAAGCTCCTTCTTCTACACTTCTGCTGATATGCATTCTCCTGTTCCTATCTCATTAAATGGGTAAAATGATCCAGGCTTGGCCACTTTTCTGTAGTCCTAGTGATTAAGTCAGACCTTATGAATCACAGCAAGGGACTTCAGAGACCTTCCCTGGGAGTTTTGCAAGAGGGGTTCTCTTTCCATCATTAGTCTGCCTCCAGTTCCATTTTCTAACACCTGATGGATGACTTCAAGAATGAAGCAGAAAAGCAGGAATGATGGACAGAAAGAAGGTGTCCAGAGTGCCAGCATCCAGTTATCTGAGGCCATGTACCCATGTTCATTGTTTGGTCCCATGGCCCAATACAAGCCCCTTTCTGTTTAAGCTTATTTGAATTGACTTTATCTATGTAAACAAAATAAAAACAAAATTTTGGAGTTGCTCCCCTCCCCGTTCTGAACAAGTAACCACTTATTGGACACTTATGATGTGCCAGGCATGTGCTTTATAGTATCTCATTTGATTTTACAGGAAATATATGAGGGCATTACTCTGTATATGTGGCAAAACATGGGCTGCAGAAAGATTGGAGAACACAGTCAACTTTGCATACTAATAAGAGGTAGAAGATCTGACTATATCCAAAGCCCATACTTTTAACCAGTGTGAAAACTATGTACATCATCCCTTTGTTGTCTACTGAATCACGGTTTACTCAACCCTGGCCCACTTTATTGGAACCACTTTTAAACTCACAAGTTTTGTTCACAATCTGGATTCAAATCTCTAGTCTAAATTTACTGTCAGTTTCAACCATATGAAATTGTTGACATTTGACAATTTTTGATCTACAAAAACAGCAATTTCATTTAGCTAGTAGCAATGTGGTGTGTGTCACCTGAATACCTGAGTCTCAGTTTCCTAACTTATTAAAGGTGATATTGTAGCCTACACAGAGACTGAGACAAACATTTGGTCAACAGAATCTTAGATGAGGATTTAGGTGCAATTATTTTATTTGGGTGGATTTTGCGGCAAGTTCAATGAGGGAGTAGGGGAAATGAGACAGGGAAAGGTGAAAGCCCCAAAGGATGTATGAATGTGGAGGTTACTTTCAAGGGCAACTGAGGCTTAATTCTGATGGAAATGTTCTGAATGACTATGTAGAATATGTACCTTGAAAATATTTCACCTGAAAGCCAAGGAAGCTATGGTATTTATCCACCCACACTATCACTCATTGGAGAAGGATGTTCCTTGGCATTTCTGGCTCATACCTCTTGCAGGCCAGGAAGGTTCCTAAACCAAGAGACTGCCCCAAGCAAGGAGATAAGGAATCAGTACTTGTATCTGGAGTTTCCAGGAGGTAATCTCTGGGGTGAGGCATGGGTTATGAATAGGACACTGACAGATAACTGCTACATGGGGTGTTACCACTGACTTTAAAGATTTTTGGTAAGGATTAAATATATGTAGAATATATAGCTGCTAACATAGCCAATCAATTTAGTTGGAGAGATTTAGTTGGACCAGAATAAATAAAATGACTTCAATGTCTCATAGACCTGAAAACTGGGGATTTTTATTTCTAGGTATTTTATCTGTATAAATAAACAAGTATATTTTGTAAATACCCGATTTCCTTTTGTTTTACACCTATAGAATTGCCATCTAGTGCAGCTCTTGAATTTACCAGATGGGGCGATGGTGAAGGGTGAAGAAAGGGAGTCAGAGTTAGAATGCAGAAAGCTGAGGTCAGGTGGGACCCCTTCTACTGTTGGGAGAAAAAGAACTACCCATTGACTGCAGTACCTTTATTTATCCCCTCAGAAGGTTGATGTCAATTGAAAACCCTCTGCTTAACAACTTGTTTGCCTGTCTTGCCTTGAGCAACTTGTGTTCTCAGAGTTGGAACAGCTTGTTTACATGGCTAACGTCAGGGGCTCCATGTTCTCAGGGCTAGCCTTACTTTAGTCCTCCACATGTGATTGATTTCCAGCTTCAGCTGCTCCCCATGTGAGATCATCCTGAGTACTGATTTGCAATTTGGTACTTCTAAAAATTATCTTGGAATATTTTTCTTGTAAACTCATATTGTTATGTCTCATTCTTTTGAATGCCTTCACAGTATGCACAGTGTTTCATTGTGTACAAATTTTTCTTTCCTTACATTCTTCTATACTGCTTAGCTTTCTTAGATGCTATTTTAAGAAAACAGAAAATATAGAGTTTCAAAATTGTATAATAAGCTTGTGCTTTCTTTGAATTACAGTAATAAATAATAATAATAATAGGTGGAATAAGTCATTCATTCAGTCAACTAATTTTTTTTAGGTGCAAAGGACTATGGATTAAAGGCCAGCAATCACAGAATTAAAAATTTATAAATATAGTCACTACTTCATTGGAAAATGGCCATGTAACTAGAAGAGAGGACAGCATTTGTTAATGGTGCCCTACCTAAATTCTCTTACCTGTACCACCTCAGAGCCAACAATGATTTGAAATTCTTTGACCTCTAGGGCTTACTTTGCTATTCATGAATAGGCTAGAAATGCAGGAAAATGAATGCTCCTCTGGGAGTATTGCTCAGCCTATAAAGGATAGGGAGCAGTATATAAATAAATGAAGTGCATATATCAGTGTATAAATATATAAGTCTGTTGTCTTAGTTACTTTTTATTCGTCACTGAGAAAGAATACCTGATGCCCGAAGTTGGGAAAGGAAAGGTTTATTTCTTACAGTTTTTGGAGGTTTCAGTCCATATTCAGTTGGCTCCAAGGCAGGGTGGCATGGTGGGGCCGCAGTTCATGGTGCCTGCAAATAGCAAGGCAGAAACTGGCAAGAAAGAGAGACACACCTTCTTCCTGCCATTACATCACATCCTGGCTCCACCCCCTAGGAGGGTGTAGCACTGACACCACCAATCCAAGCACTAGACCCTGAACCAATCACAAATGCACAATGCAAGTACATGAGGCCTGGGGGCCACCGACATAAACCATGACATCTGTAAATCTCCAGCTCCTGTCCTTTTTTGAGGAATAGCACTGAAATGTGTATGTGTTCCATTGGCTTACGGAATTCTTCAGGGGACCTGAAATCAAGTTGTCCACAGTGAAAACAGGTCGCTTTTTTGGCTCCTTTCCATTTTATGTCTCACTTCTCCACTCTGTTACTTATGCTACTGAGTGCACCACTCACCTTCCAAATAAATGACTCAAACCCTAGCCCTTATCTCAAGTCCTGCTTCTGAAGGAGCCCAAATAGAGTCCAAGGCCTCTGCCTAACCTACATTTTACTCTGATGAATTGTCCTGTAATAATTCTTATTCCTGTATGTAGTTTTCTTAATATCTGGAATTTACAGTCTATAAAACAATAGCCAAGAGAGTCAAATTCAGCGTTTCTAATAAGTAGTGGAGATTTTAGTTTCAAATGGTTAAAGGAATCTTTGTGAAACATTCACAATGCTATTTGTTCTTTACAGCTTCAGAATAATCTTCCTCTGAAGTGTAGATGTTATAGTTCTTATTTGAATTTTGTGCTTTCTCTCTCCAGCATCCTAACGTGACAGATACATGTGCCCTTTGTCTGGGATTTTAAAATAAGCAACAATCGGCACATGTAGCCTACATTTTAAATCTATCCTCCCTGGCCTTGAATACTGAGTTTAAATGACCCAGTGGTCTCTTTTCTTTTGTCTTGTTTTGCTCAAGCAATGTGCGGGTAAATATTCAGGGTTCAGTGGATTCTCTAAACTTAAACCATCCAATAAGCAATCAGTGACCAAGCTGAAAAGATTTCTTTATCCCCAGTGGACTGATTAAGCATGGAATTCCATAAAGCTACCATAGTCCTGTGAACTGTGAGGCTGCAATATACATTGAGTTAATTTGTTTCAGCAAAAATTTGGAGGTTCCATTATGTGTCATGACATAGATTTAGTGTAGCAGCACTTTCTGCAGCAAAATAATTTGATTTGAAAGCTGGCAAGTAAATTAGACTATTTATTTTAATTATTTAAATTTCTGTCCCAAATTAGAATTTTTTTAGATTTTAATTACTTAAATTTCTACTCCCTTTAGGCAGAGGAATGGCTAAAAATGAAAGGCACATTTCAGAAATCGAATTTTTTTCAAGCTAAAGACATCATGCTACAGTGATTCATGTATACGAATGTTTGTAGCAGTGTAATTCGTAGTAGCTAAATCCTAGAAGCAACTTGCATACCCATCAACAGGTGAATGGATAACGAAAATGTGGCCTTTATACATAATGCAATACTACTTAGCTATAAAGAAAGATAAATTCAAGACACTTGTAGGAAAATGGATACATCTGGAAAATAGTAAAATAAATCAGACACACAAGCTTAAATGGCTGCATGGTATCTCTCATTTGAGTAAGGCAAAGTGTAAGTAAAGAGAATAATAAGGATGGATAGAAGGATACAAGGGGATAGATCTTTTGCAAATGGGAAGGAGTCCAGGAAATTGAGAGCAAGAGGAGATGGGGAGGGGAAGGGGAAATAAGTAGAATTAAGATTGCCATGTACAGGAATCTAATAACTTCAATAATTGTAAACATTTTATTTCATAAACATGCTATAAGATTAATTATATCAACAAGAATGAAAACAGGGAAGGGGATTTAGAGGTGGAGGGAGGGAGAGAAGAAAGTGGGTAGAAAGGGGACCATAAAAAGAAACAAGTTGTATTAAGCACATGCACCCACTCCCCAAGACAAATGTCAACAGAATGTACTGCAAACATGTACTAATTAAAAAAAGAAAAATAAATTGAGTTATTTGGAAACAGTGTGGATGGAAAGGATGCATATAATTTCAGAGGCAAACAGAGACCTGAACTTCTGTTGGCATACCACTTACAGGGGCAGTTTTTGTTTGCTAATATAAAATAAATAAAAAAAGGGAGAGCTTCTCAGGGAAATGGTGAAGAGAGTGCTTTGTAGCAGATTGTGTACTCAATAAAGCCTAAAACTACAGATAGCCTGTGAGATACTACAATTTGGTTTGATTCTTGTGCAGAGTGGAAGGGCAGGGTCATGGGGACAGTATAAGGGTCACAGAACAAGTAATTTTTCATGCTACACACCTTCAGGTGTCAGCCTAGGTACAGAGGGCATAAACCAACTGCAGTTAAATCTCAATTTCTTGGCTCTGAAAGGAAGCAAGATGTTTTCAAGGACAGAGCAAACAGGAAAATGAGAAGCATTTTTGTTACTCTCTAGGCCTGCTTCTTTTTCCATGCCTGCGTTTTCTCCCTCATCTGGCTCTCACCCTGTAGCATCAAATACCATCAGGCTGCCTCAAGGAGAGGAGATCAAAGAGCCTGCGATCTGCAGAAGTTTTTGTGTGTTAAATCCCGGAAGCCTTTCGTGCAGATGTTGTCTAGAAGCCCAGTCTTTGAAAGCCTTTCTGCTAAAAGTTTGAGGATAAACATGGTTTTTTTGGCATTAGAGCTCAGGTGGAACATGATAAGTGATACTGAAATTTCTTCTCTGTCCCATGTTCTTGTCAAGTCAGAGACAGTCTCCACATTTGATTCAGCATCCAAGAACTGTAGTTGCTTTAAGAAAACAGATGATGTTATTTACTACGTTCTACTTAAAAATATAAAGATGTAAGTTCTATAGAAAATGATAAGTGTCTAGAGAATAAACTAAATTTATTATACCTGTATGGTATGAACTAAAAATAACAACTTCTTTCATTGAAATGATTTGTCCATATTTCCATTCCTGGTTCTATTTGAATTTTGTGCTGCTTCATTTTTTTTCCTTTTACATTCCGAATGTTCTATGCCTCATACTTAGTAGCTTGTGTTTGCTTTTGTTTTACCTATAGTATTACTTTTTTAGACTTAATAGGCAATAACATAAATGTCACTTTTGGTACCTTGAAGAAAAATTTCATAAATAGCCATGTTCCTCATCAAATAAACAGATACAAATACTTTTGATGTCTCTTGAGCCTGTTCTTCCCCTTCCTTACACACTTTTATCATGAAAGTAGACCACCCTCACATATATATTCTTATTCATGTGGTTTGAAAGTCAAATAGATGCACCTTTATATAGTAAAGTTTCCACTCAATTCTTACCCTCAGTCACAGTTCTTCTGTGACCATGTTATCAGTCTTAGTGTGTTTACAGAGATATTCTATGCATATGTAAGTTATACATACATGACCATGTACATAAACACACATGGCCATACACACAGACACACTCGTACATACACATGTGCCCGTTTGTGTATGAGTGTATGTTTTCTCCTCCCATTTTGACAAAAATGGTGACATATCATTCATATTATTCTATAGCTTGCTTTTTTCCATTTAATAAAATGTGAAATAGTCTCATATTAATGCATGGAAATTTCTTCCATTTTTAATGGATTTATAGAATTCCATTGCATGGATGTGCCATGGTTTATTAAACCAGTCCCTTGTTGAAGAAAAACTAGTATCCATCTATTCTTTTCTATTACACGTAGTGCTGAAAAGTATAACTGGGTATGTGTTTCATTTTTCCCCTTAGCAAATATGTCTCTGGGAAACATTCTGAGAAGTACAATTACTAGGTTAAAGATCATATACTTCAGTAATTTTTATAGCTGTGGCACAATTATCCTCCACAGGATTATTCACATTTGCTGGTATTATATTCCCTTCTGAACGCCATCACTGTATCTGAGTCATACTTGTACATCTGCCTGGGTTTTACTCATCTATCGTGCCCAGGACCCTCTTATAACAGTAACACTGTTCTTTTTGTCCAGCATCACACAAAGCATTTTTTCTTATTTTAAAAAAGAAAAGTGGAATCTAAATGTTTGGATTAAAGTCTTGGCTGTATTACTTATATGCTTCCATCATTGGGCAAATTACTCTCTACTCTGAGCTTGCTGTTTGTTTGCTAAAAAGTTGGATTTTCAAAGTTATTTCAAAGTTCTGTGTAATACAATTCATTGCATAAGAAGTACTAAAGTTTGTCCTGATACACAGTAGGAATCCTGGGATTAATGGTTCTTTTTCCTCTTTATCCTGTTGCTATCTTTGTTTCCTTATATTTTAAAATAAGCTTAAGCTTTCTGAGAGTGTGAAATAAAAAACTATGGAAATGTTTTATAAACTAAGTGTGGTAGGAAGAATTGTAGAATGATTCCTAATGGCTCATATTCCTGTATAATCCGAGTATAGCAAGGACCTATAGATGTGATGGGCTATTCTTTCCATGATTATTTCATGCTATATGGTAAATTTACTTTAAGAAAGGGAGATTATCTCCAGTGGGCCTGACCTAATCCAGCAAGCCTGCTATAAGATAAGAGTTTTCTCTGTCTGGTTACAGAAGAAGGCAGAAAGATACTTCCCAGAAGAAAGCAGATATCCATGTGTGTTGCCTTTGGGCAACCTCTAAAAGCTGACCTTGGACTCCAGCCAATAGTTAGCAGGCAAATGGGGATCTAAGTCCTACAACTGCAAGGAAATTAATCCTTCCAACAACCAGTGAGCATGAAAGTATGAAAAGGTCTAGATGAGAACCACAACTTTAGCTGACACTTTCATGTCATCTGGTGAGAAACTGAGCAGAAAAATACAAATACTCTGTGTTCAGTCTCTAAACTACAGAGCTACGAGATAATAAATGGGTGCTGTTTTAAGACACTAAGTTTATAGTAATTTATGATGCAGTACTAGAAATCCAATATACTATATGAACTCTATATCTGTAAGATAAACCAAAGATGAGATTGAATAGAGACCATGGCAAAGAAAAAGTACTATTTTCTGTCTTTTAACAGAACAATAGCACGTTTTAATTTGTGTTTCAGTTAACTTGATGCTTACTTTCTTTCTAGGAGCCAATTTCTTTAGCAGAAGAATGCACATGGCACCTTACTGTTCCTTTTAGGGCCTAGCATCTACTTAATGCACATTGCTTGATCCTAAGAATGGATTTTTTTCTTTTCTTTTTTAAAAACTATTTTGGATTAATCTGGGAGTAAGTTAACTACATTGTTTTGAATGACAAAATCTGACTTAAAATAGACTGATGTAATCTTTGACATTGTATTCTTTTACTCAAATGATAGAAGCATTCCTTTCTCAGATGGACAGTAGACTGAGGAGTCCATGTTCTGATTTGTTTATTGTTCTTTACTGTCCACTCACATTGCATGTGTTTGGTGTGTTTTTAATGTCTTATAAAGTTAATTCTAAGTAAGTCTAAGTAAGTCTTATAAAGTTAATTCTAAGTAAGATGAACAGCCAGATAGTCATGAGTTCTTTTTAAAGAGAAAACCATTAGGTGATTTGACTCTAACTGATATCATTAATGTCCATAAGAACAAAATTATGAATCCCAAGAGCATGTAGAGGCTTAATCTGAAAGTTTATGAGGGGTATAAGATGAGCTATTATACAGTAACAATTATGTGAGAAATAAAACTGATAGATCCTATAAATGCTTTAAGCGTGCTGGCTATGACTTCCTAACTTATCAAAGTATCATCTTAGTCTGTTATTTTAAAACCCAGAAAACTAAAACAATTATTATTCATTAAAATGTATTTTATGAGAACAATATGATAATCAGGCATATTTTGTTTAATTTTAAAAACTGAAGGTATTTTAGGGCACAATATTTGTTTAAAATTTTATGCATACAATTTTGCATTCTGACTCCACATGGTCCTGTGCAAGCTGCAGCATTGAGCTATTTGTAATGACTTATAAAAGGACTTGGTGTACACATGTCCTTAAATAATATCTGTCTCTTGTACAGGGTTCAAAAAAAGAAGGCAGAAACAAATTTCTAGATGGTGCTTCTACTCCTCACTTTTAATTGATAGATTAATTGATGAGGAATTTCCAGTATAGATGTGCAGTATCTGGCGGTGATCAATGGTGCTTTGTTTACGATTTTTAATTCTAAAGCTATCTATTGTCTAAAAATTAGTTTTTTGGTGTGTGTGGTGTTAGGACCTCACATATGTTAGGTGAATGCTCTGCCACCAAGCTACAGTCCCAGCCCTAAACATTTGTTTTTCATCTAACTTTCCTAAATAAGGGAATGAAAGTGTCAACACATAGGCATCCTGCTGCTATCGTAGCCTATCATCATCTAGTTAATAGACTTTGGTTATTGCCTGCATACTTTACTTTTCCTTTGGAGCTCAAGGGATTGCACAATTAATCCTCTGAATATCCATTTACACTTAAGAAGAGGCTGTAGTATCTTCATTCCACAAATAAGACTCAAATAAGGGGTTAATGATTTTTCGACAAGCCAGCAACAAAACTAGTCTGGCAGTACTCATGACTGCTCTCCTCAACCAGTATTCCTTGCTCCGCACCACCAAGCTTCTTCCTTGACAGTCATATTCTTAGTGAAAGTAGTTTTCGTTACAAAACATGTTCTTGCTTTGGGGATGAAAATGGAAAGCTAGACCAAGCAGGTCCTTTGTTACACTGTTTTTATCACATTGTTCAAGTAGTCACTGGTCAATGTTTGCATTTATAAAATCACTGCTGTTTAGTATTTTATGCCTGTATATGAAAATCTTAGAAAGAAATGAAGTGTTCTGTCATACTTTTATTTTTGATAAATGCCTCTGGAATGCTATTATAGTACTGTACAATTTTAAGGTGAAGGTCATAAGATTATCCTCCCAATTGCATTAACATAATGCACCACCAAAGTAGAGAGAGACCTTTCATTACATGAACATTTCATGAAGTGTGATTCCTTTGTGACCATGTAAAAGTGCTAAGGTATGGACAGTTTTTGTGTAGTCATGATTATAAAACAAGTCTTAAGGTTTGGGGAAATATCAAAACTCCTTAGGATCACATTCTACAAGTTGCGTAGCCCCACTGTTATAAAATTTAAAATAGAGAAACATAATTATGGGCTCCACTTTGAAAATATCAAACAGGAGACTTTCATGCAAACTGCAGCCCCTTCTCTCTCCAACTGGCAGCATCATCACCAGAATCACAAGCAACAGCAGGTAAATGTAGCAGAACATTTCAAAGGGAAAAAAGTTTAGTTGTACCAATAGACAAGAAAAATTCAACAATTAAATAATGTGGCATTCATTCTAGAAAAGAATATTTGAAAATTGTAACTGAACTTGGAAAAATTCAAATTAATTTGGTGGGGAAAAATAATCGAAAATATAGACAACGCAGAGGATTCTAACATGATCAGGAAAGATAATGTTCTTACAAATCAACATTTTAATTAATAAAGGCAGCATGATATTACATATAGAATTTATTTAATTATAGGACGGAAGATAAATTATGCTTCTAGTATAGCTGTGTGACTTTATCCATTTGTTTGACCCCACTGATTAGTTTTTTTCACCTGGAATATTGTGTTGGTGGTGGGGATAATACATATTGTTTTTGTCTGACAGGATTTTCACAAGGAAGGTATGCAATTGTAAAGTCTAAGGTTTTTGTCATCACCATATGTGGGGGTTCAGTTTTAAATGGTTAGGTTAGAAGAAAGTACATATGCCATGAAAGCTAACTTGTATGCAAATACATCTTTAATAAAGTAAGCACACAGCAGTAAGGAATTGCAGGCTACAAACCTGTGGGTGCAAGAAATGACCTTTGAGTTTTGTAAAATGTTACTTCAGTCATCTTTGGATTTCTCTTCCCAAAAACCTGTTCCCCATGGCCAAAATCTTACCCAAAGTTAAAGGACTGTGTGTGTGGAAGTGCCCATTGGTCCACTGATTGATCTATACCAAAGCATAGTCTGACCCTGACCATGTGGCACCTATTCCTCTCCTATGTTGTTCCCATTTCAAATGCATTGATGGGGATGGGGCCCTAGTCTGCATGCTTTAAGGATCCATCAATGCTTACCTCTGTTAGTCTGGGGAAATCTCTTCTTAGGGGAAGGGACATCCTTTTACCTACATGTTTATTCAAGAAATTCTATAGCATATACACCTACAAATGTTCTTTTGTTTTAAAAATTAGGCTTTTAGACTACTAGAGGTAATAAACAAATTCAGCAGGGTATCTGGATATAAAGTCAATGCTCAAAAATCAATAGCATTACTGTACACAAACAAGAAACTCACCAACAGAGAAATTATGGAAATACCACCTTTCCCAATAGCCTCTAAAAAATGAGATACTTAGGAATCAACCTAAGAATGTAAAAGACCTATATGAAAATGATTCTATGTTAAAAAAGGAGATTGAAGTGGATATTAGAAAATGGAAGGATATTCCTTGCTCTTGGTTAGGAAGAACCAACATTGTGAAAATGGCGATACTCTCAAAACTGTATACAGATTTAATGCAATCCCAATCAAAATACCATTGACATACCTCACAGATCTAGAGAAAACACCACTCCTAAAATTCATTTGGAAACAGAAGAAACCTAGACTAGCACAGGCAATTCTGGGCAACAAAGGCAAGGCAGGAAGCATGTCAATTCCTGACTTGAAACTATACTACAAAGCCTCTGTGATAAAATCAGCATGGTACTGGCAAAGAAATAGACCTGAGGATCAATGGAACAGATTAGAAGATGCAAGTATAAGTACAAAGACGGTCAGTCATCTGATATTTGACAAAGGGAGTAAACATGTTCACTGGAGGAAGGATAGCCTCTTTAATAAATGGTGTTGGAAAAATTGGCTCTCCACATCCCAAAGACTAAAACTAGACCCATGCCTATCACCATGAACAAAACTAAAGTCTAAATGTATCAAAGACCTAAACATTAAAAGAGAAACTCTAAATCTACTGGAAGATAAGGTAGGTAGAAGTCTTGGAGACATAGAGGTAGGCAGAGAATTCGTGAACAAAATGCAAACTGTATTGGAAACACTCCAGAGAATCAACAACTGGGATCTCATATTATTGAAAAGTTTTTGCACTTTAAAAGAAATCACCAACAGAGTGAAAAGAAAAGCCATAGAATGTGAAAGAATTTTAGCCAGCAATCCCTCAGACAAAGGACTTATATCCAGAACATATTAAGAATTGAAAAACATCAATCTCCCTAAATTCAAAGACCCTCTCCAAAAATGGGCATCTGAGATGAACACACAGTTCTCAGATGAAGATCTACAAATGTAAAATAAATACATGAAGAAATGTTTACCATCACTGGTCATGTGAGAATTGTAAATTAAAACAGCACTGAGATTTCGTCTCACTCTGCAAAGAATGGTTGCCATCAAGAAATCAGCTGATAACAATTGTGATCTTCTGAGAATTCTCTATACTGATTTCCATAATGGTTACACCAGTCTACACTCCCACCAACAGTGGAGCAGTGTTCCTTTTTCCCTGCAGCCTCGCCAACAATTGTTATCAGCTGATTTCTTGATGGCAACCATTCTTTGCAGAGTGAGAAAAAAATGTGGTATGAAAAAAATGTGGTATTTTTATACAATGGAATATTACTTATCTATAAAAAGGATGATTTTGAGGCCTTCATAGGTAAGTGGAGGCAACTTGAGACTATCCTCATAAGTGAAATAAATAAGAATCATATTTATAAATATCACATTGTATCTCCATTGTAAAAAGTAATAAGAACTTTAGGAGTGATAAAACCTAAAATGTGTAATTGCTATTGTCAAAAAGAGAGGCAAAGAAAGCTCTCTAAAGGATATAACTGCATGTATGTTTAAGTGTGTAAGATAGATGACCATATTGCTAAGCTTTTGTTGGATTGTTGAACAGAACTGTTTGCAGTCTCACTGTTTGAATGTCCTCTTTGTATGCCTTAATTTTGTAACTTAAACAATTATTTCTAAGATGACAATATGTAATTTATGAACTAGTGATTTCTTACTTTTTTTGAAATTCTGTATTATTTCTACCCCTTTTTCTGTTTTGCTTTTTTTTCTCTTTAAATAAATTTTTTAAAAATTGGACTTTTAGAAAACCAAAATCTGGAAGATTTGTGGCCTTTTTTTTGACTTTCTGCACTGCTGTATGCCTCCTCTGAGGTTCTCCTTTCAGAGATGACTGTCTGACTGAATGTGGATATGGGAAATGAATAAAATCCAGATGAGTACTATTGCCAATGATCCATAGTCATTTATTCACCTGACAGATGGTTATTGAGCACCTACTATATCCTAGACATTGTGCTATGACCTTGGCATATAACAGTGAGTAAGACAAGCACAGCCCTGTTCAGGTGCTTACATTCTTCAGGAGATAGATATGAAAGTGCGACTTGGATGATTGATTATACAATTACATTTGTGATAAGTGCTGTAAGGAACATGCAGGAAGTGTATAGAGAGGGTGTAGGGGAGCCTGTTGAACTTGGGACCAAGCAAGGCCATTGAAGCTGAGTTCTGATGGATAAGTAGTAATCCATTTGAAGTAAGGAAAGAGCATTCAGGCAGAGGGGAGATCGTGTGCCTTGAAGATGGAAGGTTAATGGCTCATTAAGCCAGGTTGACATCATACACGTTTTGCAGATGTGACAAGAAAAATAACATTATTTTCTGTGATTAAACTCAGCTTTAGGTCAAAGAAACTGTCTAGCTAAAGCAGACAACATATCCTGTCCCTTTTTAGAATGCTTCATCCAGGGGCAGGGACATAGCTCAGTGGTACAGCACCTGCCTGGCAAGTTTGAGGTCATGAGTTTGATTCCTGGTACCAAAAAATCCAAATTATTAAAGTTTCTCAATTTTAATCACTATTATTTGCCACTGCTCAGTTCACAAGTATATTGATTATTATTATTTGTCACTGTCCAACACTATTCCCGATATTCTCAGATTTCTACACAGGGCATTTTAAACTCCTTACTCTGCTCCAGAGTTTGAGCCTAGGATTGGGTGGGATCATGGGCACCTCTGTGCCAACTCGAGAGTTAATAGTCCCTCTCTCCATAGGCTAGAGAGTGAAGGGAAGGGAAGCAAGAGGACACAAGAAGCCAGATAGAAACAAGAGAACATAAGAAGCCAGATAGGAGGCTGGTGCAGTAGTTCAAGTGAAAGATCGCACTGTTTGGACCAGAGATAGCAATGATGATGCAAAAAGTAGATGAATTTAAGACATATGGATAAGGGAGAACGAATAAGTCTTGGTGATTGCATACAGGTGTGCGTTAGGGTGGGTGTTGTCCAGAGAGGGTAGTAACTTCTGAGTTTCAGGGTAGATGCTGTCACTTATTGAGATATCAAACACTGGAGAAGTCCAGGTTTGGCTGAATTAAACTAGGGAAGATTTTCCTATAGGAGAGGAAATGTATCCTATAACAGTATCCTTCTGGCAACAGTTAGCATCCTTTGAATGGAAGCCTAGTAATTACTCGGCTACACTATCTGCTGGGTTGGTTCAGATTCTGAAAATTTTCTAATGATACAATTGCCTCAACATGTCCATTTTGATGTGTAACTGGCATCTTACACTTAATATGTGTCAAGTGGAGTTTTGATCTTCCTTCTAAAGCTGTTCTTCCTGTAATGCCCTTTACCTCAGGAAGTAACTATCCCATTGCTCTGACTGAACCCCTAGAGTCATTCTTAATTCCTCCTTTCTTTGTACTCATATATGCAATCAATAGTAAATCCTATGATTTCTGTCTTCAAAATATATCCAGAATCCAACAATTTGTTACCTCCACTGCTACTCCATTTGCTCGAAACTACATATGATCGATCATTTTATCCCTTCTCTCCTGGGCTGGTGCAGTAGACTGTCACTGGTCTCCCGTCTGCCACTTAAGCTCTTCAGGAGTCTATCATCCACAGCCATGAGAATGATGCAGTTAAAGTAAGCAAGATCACATCACCCTTCTCACTGACCCCTTCTAAGACTCCTCAGTCTTAGGAAAATAGAAGTCTTCTAGGCCCTATATAGTCTAATTTAAGCTACCTACCTAACCTCATGTATACTGCTTTCCAGACCCACTGGTTTCATAATATTTCTCCAACACACTGTGCATATTCCCATCTCATGATATTTCCAAATTCGCTTCTTTCTGCTTGGAATGCTTTTCCTCTTGCTATATGCATGGATTACTTCCTTACTTCCTACCCAAATGATGTATGGAACACTATTTAAAATTGTAGCCCTGGTCCCACAGTCATCTCTATTTGCCTTCTGAGCATAATTTTCCCCAGGGTATTTATAACCACTTAAAGTTTAATAATTTTATTATCTGGCACATTCCTCTAACACCCTGGTAGAATGCACATTCTCTGTGGGCAGGACTTTTGTTTTCTTTTATTGCTATGTCTTTGGTTCCAACCTTGGTCCGTGATTTGTAGGAAGATCTTTGGTGACTTGGTTGTAATGAGCCTGGCTTCATTTCAGGTTTGGTCTTCTATTTGAAATAACTTTCACATTTGTCCAACTGGGAAGACTTAGGGCTTGGAGGAGTCTTGAGGTTCACAGTTTTTCAATGCTTTTGGTGTTTCCTTGACATTCTCCTTTCAAGTTTTTTTTCCAGTTAGAGTATTAGTTTTAACCCTGGAAACCTAGTACAACATAGAAGCCAAGATAATATTATTTGGCCAACCTCCTACCTACATCCAGTTACATTTTCAATTCTCTCCTCATTCGGGTCCCAGTAGACTCAGACTTCTAACATGTTGAAGTCAGTGATGGTTTAAAATAAGTGATAAAAGATTACAAGCCTTCTTATGCAGGTTCTTTTTCTATCAGAGAAGTCCTCATGAAAATAGTGGCCCTGGAATAGCAGCAGACAAAAGCGAAATTGTATTGTCTGTTGTACTGTGTCAACCAACAGGGAGAGGGAGTTAGGAGTGCAATAGTTTTATTGAGGGTAAAGGTTGTGAAAGTCAAAAGGAGGCTGAAACTGGATTAAGCGGGAAAACCCTGCAGATCATGGTTCAGATCTAGCAAACAATGAAGCCATAAACTCTCGAGAAAAGATTGCCATTAGAGGATGACAATGTTGTGCAAAATGGTAAGTCCTTGGTCCTTTTGCTATGGTGAATGGTTTCATGGGGTTGCCTGAGAAGAACTTGGCCTCAACTCCAAATCTGAAATGAGTCTTGAAGGTAGTACAACTGGTGCTGTCAGCTGAGTGAACTCTTGGCAGCAAGTTCTTTTTTGAAAGCCATCTCATTGGCATCTCTGTGTGACCACCACGTACACTTACCTAAATGTTATTTTGCTTCTTCCTGGTCCACAGTGGGTCAGGGAGGGAGGAACAACGTTAGTAGGCTTCACTGGAGTTGGGGACAGAGGCCTGTTCTCAATTACCTGAGGTGTGATTGGTAGCAAAATTTCTTTTCTTTTTTCTCTCTTTTTCATCTTTGGAGGAGACAAAAAGCAATAACTAACTGGATGTTTATAAATGTCCTTGAGATTGCTGTCTCAAAATAGAAGTTTTGAGCATTAACCAAACTTATCTTTTAGGGACAGAGAAATCCCAGGCTAAGGAAGAACGTCAATCCTATTTATATATTTTAAAATATCTCTCACAACTAATTCAAATCAAATGCTTTAAAATTTTCAGTGGTTCCCATCAGTGAACACTTCAAACAACAAACTATCACTGGCAGTTATTACATCATCTTAACGAATTTCACTCTCTTGTAATCAATTAAACTCATTACACCCAAATAATCATTACCAGTGATGTATAATTTAATCTCTGAAAGATGATTTATTTATGACTATAAGGCCTACTAACAACTTTCCAAAGCATAACTCAGTAAAGCATTATAAGGTTTCCTGCTGAAAGACATTCTAAACCTTATGGAATTTTCAGTTTTTCCCTGGGGTAAAGTGCTATGGATGGACATAGCGGCCCATGAAAATTACCTAAGTGTCTTGCTTTTCCTTACTTTTCTGCAATGGGGCACTTTGGAAGGAATTTTCCTCTTTATTCATATCCCATACTTAAATCAGCATATATAACTAACTCACTAAGATATCCTTATATTTGCCTACCAAGTCCCCTAAATCCTCCTTCTCAATGAGTATCTATTTGGAGACCCTTAAGTGCTCTGGCTATGACCTAAGCAGTTGCTCTGTCACCAATACACGGGCTACCATTTTCCCAGCCTGGGACTGGGAGCACCTTTTCACCACTAATTCTACTACCACTCTGTGGCTAGTTTTAGATTCCCTTTTAAGAGCCACTGCATGCAACTTCACCCCTCTTTACGTGTGTTTGATAGCTAGAGGTAGAAATCTTTCCAAGCTACCTTGAAGTGGTGTGGGATTGATTGTCACTTTAAATGCTACATAGTCATTCAAGGATAAGAACTCAGCTGTGGCCATGTTTCAAAAGAAAATATGGGACCTGGGATGTCAGGCACTGAAAAGGATCATGCCAAATATTATGGGACCATGGCACAATTTTTTGTCTTGGGAAGGGTGCTTGATATTATGTATGTTTTTATTTTTATTTTTTTCACATCTTTAGAACTTTAACTTCTGTGTGGCCTTGGCTAACCAGGACACTAATCTTGCCCTGTCTTGACTTCATTCAGTCTCTTGGTGTTCTGATTTTGAAATTGTTTCTGCATTCCCAGGAGAAAGTACCTGATTGACTCAGATTGGGTCAGGTGTAAATCTCTGATCTATTCAACTGTGACTGAAGAAAGGGAGGATATAACATAGATGTGATGGTTTATCTTGATTATTTCAATTTGGATTGTCTTAGGAGCTGCCCAGGAGATTGGTATAGCACACTTCTGGGTGGGACATGGAGGCATGACTTTGGAAACTATACTGGTCTCTTTCTCCTTCCTCTCTGGCACCATTCCTTGTTCTGCTTCCTGACTGCCATGAACTAAGCAGCTCTGCTTTGCCATGCCCTTCAACTGTGGTGTTTCTGTCTTGGAGCTTGCTAGCCATGAATGGAATCCCCTGAAATCACAAGACAAATTAAAACTCTCCTCCTTCAAGTTGTGGGTGTTGGGTATTGTGTTCAGCAATAGGAAATCTGACTAATGTAATGGTTCTCAGTAAGCTTGTCTATAGTAGATGAAGTAGATTTTCTGAGAAAAAATGTGGGCAGCATGGTAATTACTGGCATGTCCAATAAAAATTCAGATTAAGTTTCTTGTGTACTATAAAACAGCTATGAAGATAAGAATCTGAATAAGTGTTAAGAATAATTTTATTAACAAGTGGTAGAGTAACATAGAGGTTGGAGACCACACTGAGGCAGTACTGAGCAGGCTTTAGAATCAATCAATTGGCTTTTGATGTTATGAGTCTGTCCCAGGCCTAAGTGACTGGCCTGAAAAGCCAGCAGCTAGCATAAAGAAATAGAACTCTGTGTGACAACAGTCATGGTTGAGGCCTATAGTGGCTTTTGACACCGACGTCTCTGAAAGCAAGATAACATTGCAGCTTCAGGTGCCAATCTGTCAAATTTTCAAAGGCAATATTGCCAACCTCAGAGATCAAACAACTCTCTCATTAAACAAAGATTTATTGCTTGGAATATCTTTGTTCCTTCTTCACAAGGCCTTGCTCACGTTTTTATGCCATTTTTGCCTCAGCTGTTCCCTGCAGTATAGAATATGTCCCTGAAGTTATGTACCTAAATAAGTAGTGAGCAATTTGGAGAAGTCTTTGTCTTAGCCACAAGAGCTCTGACCTTCCTGGATGCCCACAAACCACACTGCATTGTCTCTTTTATTTTATCCTTTGTTATAAGCTTGTCCATAAGATTGGGAGAAAGACCAGATCCCAATACATGGTAATTAAGAGCATGGATTCTGGAGCTGAATTTATAATGACCTTAGACATGTTACTTAACTTCTCTGTAGCTCAGTTTCCTTATTTGTATAATGGATATAATGATACCTATTTTATAGTATTGTTGTCATTAGTTAATATACACAAAACAGAACATATGTTATTTGTTTATTTAGTCATCGACACATTTTATTGGATAACAAGATGTTATTAACTGGCCAACAGACTATAGACCTATGGCAAAAAAATAAACTATTGTCTGGCTCATATCAAGTATTGAATAAGCATTGGTTATGATGACCCTAACTACATATTTCGTAGGGTACCTTACTGAGTAGCTTATATTTTACTGTTCTGATTCTATTTATATAAAAACAAATATCATTCATGTTATCTTATTGGCACTAACTGGTTGACAAATGGTTGGTGTGTGTGAAATGGTATATTCAGTTTCATGGCTATCTGAGGGATTTGTTTTATTATTTAGCACAGTACAGCATTCCACATTTTATTCATATAAGCACTGAACTTTATTATATCTACATACCACTTACTCTATTACTTAATTAAATTTTTGTTTAAATTAACACACTTAGAGGAAGAGAAATCTTAACTACATTTCCTTAAAAGAAGAAATATTTTATCATTACAATAAATGAATACCCTGTATCACTTACCTTAAATACATTAACGTAGATATAAATATAGCAAAAAAGCACAATGTTATTGAATTCTAACTAGGTACAATTGCCTGCTTAGAGCTTGAGGCTGGCTTTTTGTAAAAAAAATAAGAAAAGTAAAGAAAGAGATTAGCAAGTCTTAGAGACTAACACAATGAGTTGAAACTTTGGTAGTGATGTAATCAGAGGATTAAAAAGGATCAAGCATGGCATAATGCTCTCACTATGTGATTAATGCTCTTTTATGGTAGGTGAAAGACCTGCTGAAAACCATTTCTGAAATTATCTTTCCTACTACCAGTAGTACAAATACCACACATAGGAAACCACTGTTCTGAAGGAACTAACAGCACATAAGCAGGGAGAAGACTAGGAATGGTGCTTTATTCTTTTTTGATTCCATTTTCTCTACACAAGAATTATAGCTCAATAGAAGTTAAGGGGTTGGTTGTGTCTGGAGACAGAATGTTGGGGAAATTATTTCCCCAAAATTTATTAACTTTGGAACAGAATTATCATTTTTTGCTTCTTTTTCTGCAACATGGGGAGAAATAATAATACCTAATTTGGGGAGTTATTATGAAGATTACATGTGACAACACATGGGAGGAGTTTAGCACAGGTCTTGATTGAAATAAATTCTAATATTACATGTTTTTTATTTTATAAGTGGGATCATGTGTACAAAGACTTGCTTTTTACTCTTAATAACTTTTAATTATCTCTCTATGTACATTCATATAAATCTACATCACTTTAAAAAGTATATACCATATTTTCTTTAACTGTCCCTATGCCTTTGTTGGGAGGCAGTCACATTGATGTGTGTGTGTGTGTGTGTGTGTGTGAGTGTGTGTGTGTTTGTGTGTGTGTGTGTATGTGTATTTTAGTTACTTTTCTCTCATTGCTAGGACAAAATACCCAATACCCAAAATTAAGGGAAGTAATGTTTATTTAGCTCACAGTTTGTAAAGGTTTCAGTCTATAATTGGCTGGCTCCAAGGGGTGGTGTGGAGGCAGGGGCCTCAGAAGACAGCAAAGGCAGTAAGTGGAAAAGGGGAAAGCGAGACTCTTTCCTTTCTTATATTGTGTGCAGGTTACTCACCCTAGGGTGGGTGCAGCTTTCTTACCACCAATCCCAGAACTATACAATGAACCAATCACAAACTCTAGATTCAGTCACCTAAGAAAAGCCCTGCTTTTATATATTCCTTTTATGAGCAAGGGAATTGAGACTCAAAAGCATTAATGAAGCCTAAATATATCAGAAGTAGCCCTGTCTTCTATGTCTCTATTCTCTAAAACAATGTCAACAGCAACTTCATCCCTTCCAATGGTGATGGCTTATTTACACATGCCAGAAATATCAGCTGGCTCTTAGTATCTAATTCCTGCATGGGTCAAGGAGGGCTTGATTGACAGGTAAAGGAACAAATGATTTAATTAAGGAATATGGAGACCACCTGCCAGAGGAAGGGCTTATGTGTGTGGGGTTGAAAGTGTGTAGCTAAAGGTCTGATGGGATTGAGAAAGACTGGAAAGATATGTGGGTGAGTGTGGATAAAACCAAGACTCACCAGAAGCAAAGTGAAGAGAAGAGGCAGGAAATCCTTACAGGCTCAATTTTGTATTCTTTTTGTCTCCTATTTATGGTGTAGAAGAAAAAACAAATGACATTTCAGTGCCTACCTTGCACAATGTCTCATCTTGTAAATATTCAGTAAATATTTATTGAGTGAATGAATAGATTTACATTCCTAATTACATAAAACAAAGGAAATCTTGAGCCAGGTATCCAGGAGTGGCAGGGATGCCATCAAGGAATGAAAGTACTGTCCGATTTGGTTCCACCAAGAGAAGCCAACTCAGAGACTAGTGATCAGAGGCAAGTACTGAGTGATATGGTTGCCTCATAAAGTTAAACACAATAGTATCGTTTCATGTGCTATTGGAGGGAAAAATCTGGAAAGAATCATTAGAAGACTAACCATGCCCTACATGTGATAACATAAAAACATGATATTTCACCCAAGTTTATAATTCCATTGCAAAAGAAAAGTAAAGCCATTAGCAAAACTAAGGAAAGATATTGACTATCCATTGCTTTGGTCAAGTCTGTTTACAGAACATATTGAATTAGGCTGTGTGGTCCTCAAGAGCAAAATCTGTGAGTTATTTTTGGTGGAGCTAGAGTAATTCTAAGCAAGTGCGAAGTTGTCTGCCTTGGGCTGCTCTTGTTGTGTAGCAATATCATTCCCCTTATATACTAGACATGCTTTTAATGTGCAATATTTGGAGCACAGGTAGCTTGTACTGCAGATCAATAGTTGTGACTTGAGTGTTTTTTTAACCTGAAGTACAGTAGTTCAAATCAAATATGGGTAACAGAATTTGAATTCTGGTTGTACCTTGTCTCAGCTGTGCGTGTTGCTCATAATTTTACTGAAATGATGCAGTATAACAAATTACTATCAAGTTTTCCTTGTTTTCTTTCATTCACATTGGAGGACTGTAGCTCTGTTGGATTGAGATAGGGTTGGCTGGGTTTGGTTCTAAGACACAGGTTGAATTTGGGTCTGTTCTATGTATTTTTTCATTCTTGTGGAGCACTTAAGGTATGTTCTCTCATGGTGTACAGCAGAAGTTCAAAAAAGAAAGACAATTTCCCAAACATGGGGAAAAATCTGGTATGCAGATAAGTGAGGCATATAGAACACCAAACAGTCACAACCAACATAAACCTACACCCAGACACATAATAATTAAGATCTCAGACATATAACATAAAAACAGAATACTAAAAGCTGTTAGAGAAAAGACACAAGTCACCTATCGAGGAAAGCCCATTAGAATCACAGCAGACTTTTCAGCACAAACCCTCAAGTCAAGACATGATTGGAATGAGATATTTCAAGCCCTGAAAGAAAACAGCTTTCAACCCAGACTGATGTACCCAGCAAAACTTTCATTCAAATTTAATAGAGAAACAAGATACTTCCATGAAAAAGAACAACTGAAGAAATTCATGTCCACCAAACCAACCCTAGAA